>PVJI01006818.1:0-67137 GCA_004026765.1 Micronycteris hirsuta | reverse complement strand
AGGAAATTCTCCATCATTATGTGTTCAAATAAGTTTTCAATTCCTTGGATTTCTTCTTCTCCTTCTGGCAGCCCTATGATCCATATGTTGGGATGTTTACAGATGTCCTGGAGGTTTCTGAGCCCCTCCTCCGTTTTTTGAATTCTTGTTTCTTCATTCTTTTCTGGTTGGGTGTTTTTTTCTTTCTGCTGGTCCACTCTGTTGATTTGAGCCCCAGTTTCCTTCTTATCCCTATTGGTTCCCTGCAGATCTCTCCTCATTTGTTCAAGCAATTTCGATAATTTTTCGTCAAATTCTGTGAGCATCCTGATTACTAGGGTTTTGAACTGTGCATCTGATAGGTTGGCTATCTCTTGGTCGGTTAGCTCTGGAGCTTTGATCTGTTCCTTTCTTTGGGCCATTTTTTTCCCTCGGTGAGCCTGTTACTGTAAGGAGGGCGGAGCCTTGGGGTTCACCTGGGCAGGGAAACTCCTGGTAGTTGTGCTGTGACATAGCCTGTGGGGGCGGGACCTGAGAGCACAATGGCGCCTGCTCCGCTCTCCACACCCACACCGCCTCCTGCAAGCAATTTGAGCCCCTCTGCGCTGGCTCCGGGGGTCACTCCGGGGTCGGTGGACGGGCTGCACAGCTCCAGTCCCCCGCGGGTCTCCCCAGCGAACTCTCCTATGAGGCCGGGAGTTCCTCCCGTCGTCGACTCCACCCCCACAAGTGCTCTCAATCTGCGCCGATGGGTTGCGCCCTGCTTTCTCTCCCGGTTTGTCTGCCCACAAATGTGGACCTGCCCGGTCCACCAGTCTTGGCCCTGCTGGGTCCGGATGAGCCGGGCGCTGGCCGCGCTTTGGTCAGGCACCCCTGTCTGGGTGTGCTGCAGCCCCGCGGGAACCGCCCCTCCAACCGCGGTCCTGCCGTCTGCTCACCAGCTCGCCGCGGGGTCGCTGAGCGCTCTCCCTCCGCCCTGCTCCTCCCTGCTCACCAGACTGGATGAATGTATCTTTAATTCCTTGGTTGTCGGACTTCCTCTCAATACGATTTTCTGTCAGATCTGGCTGTTTTTGTTTAGATAAATTTCTGGGTTTTTCCTTGTTTGGCTGTGCAAGGAGACACGGCGCGTTCACCTATGCCTCCATCTTGTCGGAAGTCCTAGATACTGTTAACTGAGCTGGAAAGCATTGTTTCCTCATTTTTTCTAAAAAACAAAGCCACGACACTTTATCAAACAGCTAAACAAAGTAACCATTAAGTAGTAAAACAAGTAAATAATCCAACATCATGAATTATTTAAAAAAATAAACTCTTAGATTTAAATAATACTCCAGTTTCTTGATAAATACATGCCTCTGTTCTTTTCTTGCTAATCCCCAATTATTGTCAATCACCACCAACTGTCATCCTGGTCTCGGTCTTCTGATCAGACTGGGCCAACCTGGCTGGAGTGGAATGAGAAGTCTTGCAGGGTTGATGGGAGGAACTGTCTGGCTTCCCACACCAAGAGCCCATTGTCCTGGCTACTGAGTTGGCTCAGCTCTGCACAGGGCTGGGACCTCTCTGGGGCCTGGAGAAGCAGGCAGGAGGGGCTGGCCATGCGAACTAGACTGTCATCTCTTTCCTCCCGAGGGACAGGACAGCCCTGGGCATTAGGAGAAGAACATGATCCAGCAGAGACTGGTAAAGGATGTTCAAAGGAATGGCTGGGGCCTACCTCCTAATGTAGCTAGACATCAAATGGCTGCATCATCAGAAGCTATGAGTGAGCGTAGAGAAAGTGAATTGGCAGACTTTAGTAAATGTTACTTTTCTGTTCTGAATCTAATGTCAAGGACCTTTGGGTTGTATTCTGAACATTGCAAATGATACATTGTAAACAGTCTGGATTCCTTTTGTTCTTCTGAAGAGTATTCTTTTTAAATTTATTTTTTGTTTGTTTTAGCAGTCAGCTCACTGGGCTGAACTCTCCAACCTCAGGAACTCTCTCCTCTCTGGTAGATGTGAACCGAAATCTTCGAGTCTGTCCTGCACAGGTGGCCTCTGCCTTCGTGGGTCCTTATCCTTTCCCGGTTTCTCCTCACTTTGCAGCTGCATGGTCGCCAGAACTCTGACCTGTGGCCTTTCACACCAGTACCGGGGGGCTTTCATCCAAGTGTCACCCACCCCATGACCCGGACTAGGGCCTTCCCTCAGGCAAAATCTACTAAAATAACAAACTCCTCCCGGGCGATTCCCCTCTTCCCAGTGCTCACTCCTCTGCTCTGTGTGCTTGGACCGCTCTCTGGTGTCTGCACCCATGCTTTCCAGAATTCTGTCGGGGGCGGCGGGAAATAGGAGCTGCTAGCCATTATGAAAGCAGAATTCTTGTTAGTTTCTCTTCAAAATTTGTATTTGTTCGTTTATTTATTTTTAGAGAGAGGAGATTGGAGCGAGAAAGAGGGGGAGAGAAACATCAGTGTGAGAGAGGAACATCCATCGGTTGCCTGCGTACATGCCCTGCCCGGGGAAGAAACACAGCCTGGCTTGTGTCCTGAGAACAAGTCCCAACCACTGAGCCACCCTGACCAGGGATGTTAGTCTCTTTTTTAAGAACAAAGATGATGACTTTCTTGGAATTCCCCAGTGGATTATTCTCTGGGGTTTTTTGGTCAGAATTGTGTTTATTTGATCTTTATTAATCCTCTTTGTTCTGGGATTTGCTTTTGCACCAAAGACAGTAGACAGATTTAGGGTTTGATTAGCCAGGGGAAAGGTGGGAGTGGCTGTTAAGCTGGAACCCAGTGGAAGTTGCCACACAGGACTTATCAGTGTCTTTAATATGAGGTTTACATTGTGGATCTCCAGTGGATCCCAGTCTCACCCCCGTATTTCTTAAATGTGTTCACTTGATTAAGAAATCCTTTACCCACAGCACCTGCGTCAGAGTGGGTCCTGTGGGACACGCGTGGAACCCTGGTCGGAACGGGAAGCAGCGAGGACGCCAGGCCAGTGTGTTGCGGCTCGCGGGGTGCCTCGCCACTCTGGCCGCCCGAGCGGTGGGCACTGGCTTCAGCCATGCTTCCCAGTCAACGCCGTTGCGTGGCCCCTGGCAATGGCTCCCACCGAGATCGAGGTTCCTGGGCCCATCGCTGGGGTAGCCCTGTGCTGCCCAAGCAAGTGTTGTCTCAGTTTTGGACAAACTGTCCCTGAAAGGTGAGGGCCTCGGCAAAAACCCACGAGACACGAGTCTTTCTGCGTCACCACAGTTAAACTGAGGGCCCAGGACTTCGGTTTGATAACTATTTAAGCTTAACTTAGCTGGTTATTTGCATGGGTTTATGCGAAGCTGGTTACTTAGGCCCTTTCTCTAAACCCATTGATAGGCTCCTAAACAGTTACAAGTATGTTTCTAAAAAACCACGGAGAAGATGACCTGACGTACCAGTCAGGACCAGTTTGAAAACGGAAGGTCCCTGCAATCGTCCCACCAACAGTGGTTTTCACTGCCGCAGCCCCATTCACATGCTACGTTTGTAGCTGCTGCGTTTCCTTGGCTCTAAAATCCCATTGATTTTAAGACTCAGCATTGATTTAGTAAATGCTTTTTAGGGGGAAAAAAACCACAGGAGACTAGTAAGAATGCCCGTTGATTGTGAGGTACATCCAGTATCAGAAACGAAAATGTGTGCACGGGGGCAGTGGGAACAGTACCTTAGAATTGAGGAATACAGTAGGAAAAACACATACTGATTTATTTTACTTTGCTATGTATCGGAAGTGTTTTTAAATTATTTGATTTTGAATCGGAAACAGGCTCACGTTTCAACACCCAGAAGGGACAAAAGGGTTGTCAGTGACTCGTCCTGACTGTCCACCCCTTGGTCCCCTCCCCTGTGTTCTCCGTCTCCGCCTGGGTCAGAGTATTTCCTGCTTACGAGTGCCAGCGGGACCCTATTCTTTGGCCCCTCTTTTTACATAAATGATAGCATATTATACTCTCTTTTCTGAACTTCGCGTTTGCACTTAAATATCGGGATAGACTCCAATCGTGTCTAGACCATTTTGATCTGATTTCTTTTGACTTCTAAGGTCACGTCACGAGCATTTCTCTATCTTCCTCTGTCATCATAATCGCCCTTTCCAATGACTGTTCGGTTCTGTGGGGTGGCAGGGCCACAGTTTAATGACAGCCCCTCCTGCTGAGTGTTCGGGCCCTTTGCGGTGTTGCCGTGACAGGGAACATGTGATAACCTTTGCTCCTCAACAAGTATTTATTTGACACCACGAATTGAGATCCTCCTACGTTCCAGAAGTGTCTTCCCCCAAGGGCCTGACAGGCCAGCCTGGGGAGCAGCCAGCCGCTTGGAAATAAGAGCACAGAAGCAGTCCCTTCCCCCAGGGAGCCTGGGATGCAGTACAGGCTCCCGCCTGGGAGAAGAGAGAAGAAAAGGCGTTGACGGATCCGCCTACATGCACTGGCCAGTGTAAATGAACAAGCTGGGCTGGTCATCAGGCCTGTGAGCTGGTCACTGCGCGTGCCCTCAGGCACAGATCCAGTCTCCACGTGCTGGCCACTGCCACTGCCCAGGGCCCCAGTTGTGGCCTGTGGTGAATTTACAAAAGTGGCAAATAAAGAAAGAATTACAACAGTTAGCACTTTGTAAGCACCTACCTTACACCAGCACAACCCACTATGGGTTAAATATGATCATTTCCCCATTTTACAGGTAAGAAAACCAAGGCACAGAGATGTTAAGTAACTTGCCCGAGGTCGACCTAGATGTGATTTGAACCCAGAGAGCCTGGTCCCCTAGCCAGCTACTCAGCACCGCCCAGCGGAAGGCTGTGGACTTAATCCTGGGCACATTTTGTCTTCGTTCTGTGGCTGCGACCCCATATTTTTTCTCAGCAAGGGTAGTAAGATTGGGAACCTGCAGTTCTCATTTATTGGATGAGCATTTTTCCTAGGTTGAGCCTGACTTTGTTCTTCCTCTCCAGAGAATTGCCTGCCAGAAGCTTTGAGTTGGGGGCTTCCCCCCACCCCGCTAGGGGAGGGGGGCCGGGCTTCCTACCCTGCCTCCACAGTGCCCAGAGTGGTGCTGACCAGGGGCTCAGACAGCCAGTCTGGGGCTGCAAGGACCTGGGGGATCCCCTTGATTCACACCTGCCCCAACCTCCCATCCCTTTCTTCTGTCACCCCCACTCCCATCCCAGAGACACCACCTGTCCCCCAGACACCCCACGCCCCATTTCTCTCAGCCCCTCCCTCTGGCTCACAGACACCGCCCCCTCCCCCCCCAGACAAGAGCAAGCCTGAGTCTCAGCAACCCCTCCCCCCAACCGCGCAGCTGTGAGCCCTGCACGTCGCACCTTCAGACCAGCCACAGAGCCCAGGTCGTGAATCTGTCCGACTGATGCCCAGCCTCCTGCCCCACTGCTAGTGATTCAGTTCCTTCCAGCTACTGGACGAAAGGCCCTTTTCACCTCAGAACATTTCAAGTGCCAAAACAAATAGCAACTTAAAGCAAGTGGGCCCACCTACAGCAACTCTGCTTTGTTTGCTGTGATGGAAGTAACAATGAAAACAGCACAAATGATTGACAGTGAAAAATGGGTTTCCCTCCCACCCTCAAGCCCTGGTCCCCCTGCCCCAGAAGGAATCTTCCTCCGTGGTTTTATTTCTGAAGTGTACATGGATATGCATAGTGAATCGGGGTTTTTTTTTCCTTTTTGACACAAATGTGTTTGGGTCTTTGTTTTTAATTGTATTTTTCATGCTTACAAATACATCTTGGAGAACTTTCCGCATGACCGCTTCCAGGTCTCCCTTATTCTTTTCTATGACTACAGAGAATCACATCACACTGCTGTACCGCAATTCACTTAACTCGCTTTCCAGTTCAGGTTACCTCCAGATTTGTGCTATTACAATTGTCGCCGTACTTAACAACCCTGTGTGTATACTTTTGGGGACTCCTGTGAGTATTTCTGCAAGATAAATTTCTACAAGTATTTATGTAAAAATGGATGGTGCCAAAATTGCCCACCAGGCTGCAGTTTTTCCATGGAGACTGAACAAATAGCTTAGGCTTAACAGTTAAATCATTTAAAATAACCAAGACGCTATTTTCTACGGGAGAGCATCTTTATGACTTCAAGACACAAAAAACATAAATCATAAAGGAAGAAAATGATATATTTTAAACTTCTATACCATAGAGACAATATAAAAAGGTTAAAAGTGACAAACTAGGAGAGGATATTTGCAATGAATTCAACTGCTAATATTTACATTATTAATATTAGCTGGTATTAGTACCAACATTTACACATTATTTTTTAAAATTTGATTTATTGATTTGAGAGAGAGGGGAATATCGACTTGCTGTTCCACTTGTTTACGCACTCATTGGTTGATTCCTGTGTCTGTGCCCTGACCAGGGATGGAACCCACAGCCTCGGTGTGTCAGGGCGACGCTCGGGCCACCTGAGCTCCCTGACCAGGGCCCCCAACACCTGCACACTATGAGCAAGACAAACACTGACTCCACCCCAGTGGGAAAAGGCTAAGAATTTTTTTTTTTCTGAAAAGTAATTCAGAAAAGAGGAAACTGGAATGAGGAATGGTTGAAAGAAATGATATCCAGCCTCACGAGTAATGAGGATGAAAATGGGATAGCCTCTCGCATCCCTCAGATTGGCAAGTTTTTTATTCTGGCATTACTAACAGAAGCAAAGCAATCAGCTTTCTTATAAACTCTCAGTGGGGGTGTAAATCGACACAACTGCTCTGCAGAGCAAATTGCTAACATCTAGTCAAATTGAAGAAGTGATAGGGGACTCGAGAGTCGGAGATTTTAGTTTAAGGTAAAAAGTTGTAAGCCTAGCAAGTAATGTATACGTTAAAGCTCTTGCTACAGAAACTACAGATAAGGCCCGTCCTGGCTCCTGGGAAAACAGCCGACCTCCTGGGACACCGCTAGAGATTACCGCCTGGGGACAACTGGAGGCATCTGGGCCTTTCTGTGCCAGGGAGAGACAGACATCCACCCTCTCCTGGGAACAGCTACCTGCCCAGGACAGGAATGTTGTGGCTTCTTCCACCTAATCCTCCCTGAATCTCAAAGCCCTCACCCCACCTTGTTTATTCCCTGGTATAAAAACGTTGGCCTGGACAAAGAGAAGGAAGACGGTCTGTTAGGGTGTGAACCCGCCGTCTTCTCAGATCGCCGGCCGTCTGAATAAAGCACCATAAAGATTCAATTGCTGTCACTGCTTATTGGGTTTGGTAGTGACAGGCAGCCCAAATGCCGGTGTCTTTTCTGGTTTCAGAAGTACCCACTGGATTAACTGTATTTTATTTTGTACATTCTTGATGCTGTGGCATTTGTGGCTCCCTGAGCGGAAAGAGACTGACCCTTCCAGGGCTGGCCAATTCTTAGTGACAGCCGAGGGCCGGGAGCCCCTCTTCCTGCATGCACTGCCCAGTGCAGAGCCGCCCTCCTCCGTGCGGCGGCAGGAAGCGATACTCCCCTGCCCTGCTCACCCAGGGCCGGTGCCAGACACCTAGAGAGCCCCCAGACGTATTCAAACCAGCCAGTCCTACGCTGCTTGCTCTGCCTTGCCTTTCTCACAGAAAACAAAATAAAGGCTCTGGGCCTCGCTTTCCACGCATCCCTCCTGCCTCCCGCCCAGACCCGTGGCTTCCCCGTGCTGCAGCGCCTGCCCCTTCGTGAAGTGAAAGTAATAAAAACCTTCTTTCAAGGGCATTAGCCTCTCCATGTCGTCGCTTGGTCACCTCCATAAATTAAAATTCCGTGGGTACAATTGATACACCCACATTGTCACCTGAGAAATACCTATACGATGGGAACAACTCGAATGTAAGGGAATGATGAATACGTTGTCCCACAGTCTCATAATAGGTTACCAAAAGCAGTAAAGACCAGAGCCATGTATCACAATGCTGAATGAATGTGGCAAATCACAGAATAAATGAATGTGTTTGCTTACGTGACATTTAAAATATTTGTAAAACAATACTATGCATTGTTTATAAAACATATTCATGTAATGAAATTGTAGAAACATGGAAGGGAAAGATTCTCTCCAACCTGGGAGGTGCTCTCCCCTGGGAGGAGACTAGGAATGAATGCAAAGGAGGTTTCACCTGCGTCTGTGATGTTTCATTTCTTTAAAACCAAACAAATACTTCTCTGAGGTATGGCGAAACATTAAGATTTGTTCAATCTGCCTGGTAGGTGCATGGATATTTGCTGTTGTTTTTGATAGTTTACTGTATGTCTGAGCTACTTCACAACGAGAAGACGTTATTTAGGCTGCATGATGAGCTCAAGGTCATGTAACAAACACCATGAAAGGATGTCCAATGTCAACCATGGTTTCTCCTCTCTCCTTAAGTCTTATTTTTTTTCAAATTGCTGACTTTTTAGAAAAGTATAGCACTTGCACCCCACAAAGGATGTACCTGTGTGTTGGTCAAGAATTAAAAAATGACATCACACCTCAAAAGACAAGTTCAATTAATTAGCAGAACCCTACTTTATTTTTCAGGAGGTGTAAGAGAGAGAAAAATGTTCTTTTTCTTCTAACAAAAGTAATAGTTGTTAAACAATTTCTAAAAGGTGTAATAAAAATTTTCTGAAATTTTCTGACTAAATTTTTCAGAATCTTCATGAAGCAGAATTATTTCACCTATAAAAACAAACTACCTATACCTTAAAGTATTTCTTCTATTTTTACTAAAAGCAAAGGGCATGTTTTGTTTGGTTTTCTCAAGATAACATTTCCACATTTCAGTAGAAATATTTAATAGTCCTTGCATTAGTCATGAGGTTTTTAGCAGCGAATGCCTAATGAACTATGGCTGCAGCAATAAAGACATTTAATTAACTGACCTGACAGGAAGGGGACAAATGGTTTGGGGCTTGGCGTAGTCACTCAACAACCTCCTCAAGGACCTAGGCCCTTTCTCTTCTGCTACCCTCAGAAGTTTGTAGCAGCCATCGTCCAAATCAACCCATAATGATCTCTACCATCTGGTGTTCACACCACTGCCCCGCTGTTTACCGGGGCTGGTCTGTGTGGCCTTGGCCCTGGTAAAATGCGGGAGGGGCGCACGTACGGCAGAAGAGGTGTCATCACCTATGAGATTCAGTTATATAAAAAGGCTACAGCTTCCATCTTGGGCTCACACTCTCTCTTGTCCTCTCTCTCTCTCTCTCTCCTGTGCATCTGTTACTCTGGGAAAAGCAAGCTGTCATCTTGCGAGTAGCCCCACGGAGAATCCCACCTGGCGAGGCACTGAAGCTGGCCATTGGCAGCCAGCGAAGAACTGATGCCTAAATAAGCACGGCAGTGTGTTTGCAAGTGGGTTCTTCCGCCCCAGTGACCCTTGAGATAACTGCAACCCTTGCTAGCAGCTCGACTCCTGAGAGACCCTGAGCCACTACTGCCCAGCTAAGCTATTTCTGGGTTCCTAATTGCATGATAAATGTTTGTTGTTTGAAGGCATTCGTTTTTAGGTAATTTGTGGGACAGCAATAGAGAACTAATACACCCAGTGTCTGCCATGCTCCCCTAGCGGTGACTGCCACAGCTCCCACGCCATGTTCTCACAGGACAGCATCTCAGGCAGGAAGAAAAGGGCTCATTTTATGTTCCTTTCTCCTTTTATCAAGGAGGCAAATCTTTCTTTGAAGCCACCCAGCAGATTTCCTCTTACTTCTCATTGACCAGAACTGCGCCTCTGATAGCCTCTAGCTGCAAGGGAGGCTGGGAAATCAATAATATTGGGATTACTATGTGTGGCACCAGGAGGGTAGTGGAAACACTAGGGGGGAATACTTTGTAAAGTATATGATTATCTAACCACCTGAAATTAATACAAAATAACATTGAATGTAAACTGGAATTGGAAAAAAAACATCTGGGCCTTTTAGGTCTTTGTGGGGAAGTGGACATGGAGCAAACAGGCTGGGAATGACTGCTCTGTCCTTCTTGCCGTTTCAGTGTGTCTGGTTGTTTTCGCTTGGGACCACTTTACTGGTTGCTTCCCACTGTACTCACTGCAGACTGGAAGTTAGGCCTCGATTAGCTTCAGGTTAAACGTTATTGGTAAGATTGCTCACAGGTGATGCTGTGACCTTCGCACTCTCTCACATCAAGAAGCAGCCAGGATCTTCACTAAGCAAACATTTTACAAGATTTAAGTAGAGGGTCATGGACCTTCAATGAAAGGCTAACCTGGAATCTGGAGAGCCGTGACCTAGGCGCCTTCACTTGTAGTTGTGGAAACTCTGCGTTTGTCTGTAAATTCATTCTGGGCTGCGCTCTGGGAATTGTGTGATAAGCAGTCTTGGTTACTTACTTGGATCTCCTCATGGGCTGCTGAGTCATATACGCAGTGCTAGCTTGATTTAAAGTACCTGAGAGGTTATGCGCTGACTTTAAAAGTTAAATGCAGAAATGTTGGACTGTGGCCCTTTCATGATGTCATCCACTTGAAGCTCGAGGGCGTCAGGTATAATGTCAGAAACAAGGGGAATAAGATACACCTTCTCGATCGTTTAACTGAGGCACAGGACGGGCGAACCCTGCGGCCTGTGGTCAGGTGTGCAGGGCGCTCAGCCAAGGTCAGGGCTTGGTGAACACATTAACAGCTCCTATGGGACCTCCTCATGTGCCATCCTGAATTTCCAGTTTGGTTGTTTGCACCTGCTGTGGTCTCCACTGTCCCCGTCTCCATGGAACTGAAGAATATGTTTTGTCAGTGAAGACCGGGGCCTACCCTGACAGCCAGGCCTGAAGAGCGGGAAGGCCAGTGGCTGTGTTAGGACAAAGCACTGTCCTTGAAAGGGTGGGGGCCCCCAGGCTTCTCGAGCCCCAGTAGCCAGTGGAGAGCCAGGCAGGCCCACTTCCTATTTCACTGGGCATTTCAAGTTGACACGGAAGGGGGATGCTTGTCCCAGGTTGTCTTTCTTTACCATGACCCTGTGCCACCTCCAGCTGCCTGCCCTTCTCTGCAGCCCCATTGGCAGGGGCCTCTGTCCCCCTCTCTGAAGTCACCTCTCTGCCTCCCTCTCCAGTGTCTTGTTGTCATCTCAGACTCATCTTAAAGATAACTCATCCTCCACCCAGTTTTCCCAAGTCACTAAAAGGCAGCCCCACTCCTCCCAGCCCCCAAGGCAAAGGCCCTGACTCATCCTGCCCAGCCAGCCAGTCCCCTCGTCCTGCGAGTCTCTGTTGCAATGACTTCATTAACATGTCTCCCTCCCTTCAGCCCCCACCCTGGCCTGGCCGCCCACATCCCTAGGAGGATGCAGCACCTTCCTCCTTCCTCTCCCTCCCGCCCTGGTCTCATTGCCCTTGCAGGCTTCCCCTCCGAGAGCCCTCCCAGCTTCTCCTGAACGTGGGCAACAGCACCCTCGGTCCCACTGCACCAACCCGGGCCACCTGTCCGGGAGCCTGGGCCCTTCTGCCCTTGATAATAATAGACATGCCACATGCCAGGCATTTTACAGCCATATCTTTAACCTTTAAACTCCATGTGACAGAGGTGTTATTGTCCCTTTTACAGGTGAGGAAAACTGAGGCCCGGAGAGGTTATACAGGTCAGGGTGCCTGTGAACAGCAGAGCTGGGATTCAACCAGGTCTGTCTGGTCTGAAGCCTTTCATCCGTGGGAGTGCCACCACCCGCCCCCGCCCCTCTCTCTGTGGAGCTTGTGCTGTTCCCTGTCACACGCCCCCTGCCCCCCAGCTCCTTCAAATCCCACAACCCACAGCTCTGCCATGTAGCTTCCCTGGTGGTTCCAGCCCACGCTGCTCACTCCCATCTTTCAGCTTTCCTGGCAGGCATCTCAGCCTGCACAATTCAGTACTTAATTATAAACTGCCTGTCTGGTGACTTCACATTCGCTTGTCTTGTTCTCAGGAAGCCTGGAAGGGCCTGAGTTCAGCGTGGGGCTTCCACTCAGTCCTGTCCCCAAGAGCCCGACACAGAGGTGGGAATGCAAATATGCAGTGGAGCGGACCTGTTTCCCAGGAAGGAGGCAGGGTCACGACACTCCAATAGCTGAATGGACTGTGCCCTGGCACTCCCCACCTCCACCCCAGCGGTAAGCCTCAAATCTCTGCACACACACACACACACACACACACACACACACACACTTTCTCTGTCTGTACACACACATTCGGTCAAAAGGTCTCTTTCCAGAGGGAGGCAATTCTATACCTGGAACTACCTATCCAAGAGAGAGAACGCCCTCCTACCTGAGTACCGGGCGTGGCCCTCGCTGGACGTCCAGCAGGGACCATTGGGGCCACAGAGTTGGGGGGAGCTCCCTGGCAAAGGCGAAGCTTTGATACCACATCCCAGCAGGGCATGGAGCTGCACTGGCCGCTGGGTAGGATACTTAGTGTCTCAATTCTAATTCTGGTCCTGCCTCTGGATGGTCTGGGGTCAGGGGTGGGGAGCATTTGCTGTGAAATTTTCAGGTTGTGAGGAAGACTCCCCTCCCTAGAGCCACGCCGCACAGCTCCGGGGGCGGGGGGCGTGAATGGTGCCCCTGGCGCTCCGCTGGCCCCCATGCGCCACCTCCCTACCCTCTGGACTTCAAAACATCTCTGCCCTGATCCCGATGCCCCATATCTGTGTTCTCAAGCTGTTCCTTCTTGGGGTTAAACGGTCCCATCTCAAACTTCTCACACACTCATCCCAAAGTGGGGAGAGAGCATTGTATTATGAAGCCCCACACACTTCGAATGATCTAGACTTCAGATTGGTTTTGTTCCTGGACACTTAGGAGACAGCTGAGGTTCAGGGTTTGGTGAGATGGTGCTGACCAAGGGCCAGTGGGTCATCGAAGGGCAGGAGAGAAAAGAAGACGGTGAGGATGGAGAGGCGGTCCTGGGTGGGGCCCCGAAGCCCAACTTGTCTTCCTGTACAATTTTGCCCGTGGCCAGTCCTAACATGTGAACAAAAAGTGAATAAGCAAAGGGGAGCTTATGTAAGAAGGACAAATAAAAACATTTGTGCGACATACCACGCGGAGCCTGGAGAAGGAGCCCAGGGAGGGTGTCACTGTGGGGGCGTGGGTGGGAGGAGCGTGTCCCCTTCACACACCAGAGCCACCCTGCCAGTCCTGCCCCAGGGGGGAGGGGACACCATCCTCCTTAATTCCTTCACTGCCACAGTGCCTCGGGAGAGAGGCGCCCTCTGATAACCATCTGTGGAAGTTTTGCAACACAAGTGAGCATCCTTCTGGGCTGAGGGCTGAGCAGTGCCCGCCTCTTTGGGCCTGGCCCTGCATAGCAGCTTGGATGCCCTAGGTGTGCCCGGCATGGGCAGAGGGCTGAGGACTCTGCCAGAGATGAATCCAGACACGCGATGAAGCCAGGCGCCCTCGGGACCAGACGCTGCTCGCACATCTGGGGGCTTCTCCACTGTGTTGTAGCAGAGCTCAACAGGCCCAGGCACGCTGCCTGAGCCACCCGTGGGTGCCCCAGCCACTGGGGAGAGCTGGCCACACTCCAGGCTCCAGGCTGGCAGGGAAGCTTGGCGGCCAGTTCCAACAGGCCGGCGGCCCCAGCTCGGGCAGGCCAGCGCTGAGGGGTGACTTCTCACTACAGGAAGCCCCAGGCTGAGGAGATGGAAGAACAGGTGTTCAAGGGGGACCCGGACACCCCTCATTCCATCTCCTTCTCGGGAAGCGGCTTCCTCTCCTACTACCAGGCTGGGGCTGTGGATGCCCTGCGGGACCTGGCCCCCCGGATGCTGGAAACAGCCCACCGCTTTGCCGGGACATCGGCAGGCGCGGTGATTGCAGCCCTGGTCATCTGCGGCATTGAGATGGGTAAGGTCCTGGTTCCCTGGGGAGCCTCCGGGGCATTCCCCACAGCGGAGCCTCAGGGTTGCTCGGGATGCTTTTGGGAGCAAAGCCAGGACTTGTGGGAGACAGACGAGGATGAAGCTGGTGGAGGGGGACGGTAGGCAGCTATGACTCTTAAGGCTGGGGTCTGCCAGGTACCCGTCACTGACCCAGCCACTGAGCTTGGACCCATTTCTCTCTCTCTCTCAGGGCTCCTACCTGTGATGCCCTGTCTCCCTGAGTTTGAGGCAGGGTCTCCCGCAAACATCCTGGTCTCGGAGATTATACCATGACATAGTCAGACGTGGGGGTGAAGTGTTTTCCTGCTGGCCTCATGTAAAACACAGATATCCTTGGGAAGGGCTACACTCCCTGTCTGGATCGCCTTGGTGGGGACGGATTTGTCAGACCTGCTCCCAAGAGGCTGGAAAGATGAAAGCCAGGGGATGGGGGTGGATGCGGGCCAGGATGGGGAGGAACTGCGAAGGAATGTGGAAGCTCGCACTTCACCTTCTGCCCTGCTAGTGCAGCGGCCCCAGGGGGCCATGCCATTGACCCAGAGGGCAGAAGCACCATCCTGTGCGGGGAGGGGGACACGTTCCTGGCAGCCCCAGAAAGCAGGTCTAGACCTGGCACTAGAGAGACCCAATGTCCGCCCACATGGGCCACCTTGGGCCCATTTATTCATTTGCTGTGCTGCAGTTTTATGTCCAGCTCTGTTCCAGGCACAAGGGACAGAGTCCCTTGTCCTCGTGGAGCAGAAATTCTAGGGAGAGGAGACACATAATAAACAATCATACAAGTGACTTTATGATGTCACATCAGGAAGTACAATATCTATGAATAAAATTACCACAGGAGAAGGTCAGAGAATAAAGTGAAAACTATTTTAGAAAGGGTGGTCAGGGAAGGCCTCTTGGAGGAGGTGACACTCAAGCAGATACTCAAGTGACGTGAGAAAAGAAGCCATTGGAAGATCAGGAAGGAAAGAACATTCTAGGTGAAGTAGCAGCCAGGGAGCCGGTAGGCTGGGGAGTGGTGGATGAGGGGGAGGGGGTGGGGACAGGACAGAGGGGCCGGCAGGGCCAGGTCACGTGGGGCCTGGCAGCCAGAGCAGCAAGGCCTGATTCCTCTGTGAGAGGCGGGAGTACAGACAGGCTGTGAGTGAGGCAATGTGGGGGCAGCTAAGGGCACACACACCACCCGGGTTGGATCCCAGCCCGACCATTTCACAATGTGCCCTCTGTGCCTCAGTTTCTGCATCTGTAAAGTGATGATTCTACTCATACCTACTTCCCAGGGTAGAAACAAGGAAGCTATCATCGCTCCAGACCGGGGGTGAGTGTAGCAGGTGCAGGGCGTTGAGGGTGGTGAGAAGCGATTAGGTGATTAGATCAAGGATGTACTTTGAAGGTAGAGCCAGTGTGAGTTGCTGAAGGGCCACAGTGGGACCCCCGCTCCCCGAATTCCTGCCGTGGGACACATCCTGTCTCCAGATTCTCTCCTTTTCCGGGTGTCTGTATCTCTCACCTGCTCCATTGCTCCCACCCTCCTCATGTCATTATCTCAACGTCTTAAAATAACCATCTGAAAGACTCAATGGTGTCCTCATCCTCTGGCATTCAAGGACTTTTCAGAACTAATTCAGTTATACCAGTTCCTTAGCTACTGCCCCGAACCTACTTGGTCAGGCTGTGATGAGCTCGGACAGTAGGGGAGAGGAACTGAGAGGGACGCCTGACAACAGGTGTGACCAAGGGCTGGACCGTGTGCTGCCCGTGGTGAGGAGAGAAGTCCAGGGAACGGTGAGATGCAGGTGGGGTCGCACCCTGTTTACGGGATGCACCCGCGTCCCTCCAGCCTGCTGCGTTCGTTTTAACTGCCACATAATTTACTGTTAACCAGCGCTTCCTTCATGTCAGACGCAGTTCTAAGTCTGGGATATTAACTCATTCAGTCCACACAACCACCTCTGAGGTGAAGACTATTATTATCTCCATTTTACAGAAGAGGAAACTGAGCGACAGCTTTAATAACTTGCCTACGGCCATACAAACAGTAACTGGTAAAACCGGGATTTGAACCCAGTCTGGCTGGAGTCTCCACCCTCACCCTTGAAACCACCTGCTTCTTGACCAAGGGGTGTCGGGAGGTGGGGGCCGGTTGTATAAACGGTGGGGACAGGGAAATCCCTCTTAGCTGTTGGAACTCGCACTCAGACCCGGGGAGGTAGCCGTCTCTGCTCAGAGGGACAAGTGACTTATGTAACGTCTGTCATCAGTTAGAAGCCCAACAAGAGCCAGGGCTTGGTCTCCTGTCTCCGAGGCTCTTTACCTCTTTCAGTTTACGTTTCATTGAGACTGCCTCACGGTCCATTCAGCGGTTCTGTTGATGAGCACGGCCCGGCTTTGTTGTCATAAGCGGCGCTGCCGTGCGCATCCGTGTTTGCGTCTGCCGTGCCCACGTGGGATGCTTCCCTCGGGGACACATCACGTTACCTGCACCAGACGTGGCTAATTACTCTCCGAAGTGGCTGTGCCAGTTCGACCTCTGATCGCCCCACGTCATCGACCCTCCATGCTGTTGGACTGCAAAGTTTTAATTCGACGTAACTAACGTGAAATTATGTCTCACTTTATTAATCTGATACCATGATTACTGGAGATGTTACGCATCGCTGTGTATTTACCAATCACTTGTGTTTCCTCTTCTGTAACTTGCCTGCTCATGACCTTTTCCTATTTTTTCGATGGAATTAGCCTTTTCTCTTTAATTTGTAGATGTTCTCTCCATTGTCTGTACACAAGTCATTTGTCACAGACACCACAACTGACTTATTCCACTCCATGCTCGCTGTTATTTTATGATGTCTCTGTCCTTCAGAAAATTTTCATTTTAATGAGTCAAAGGTATTAATCTTTTCCTCTTACAATTCTTGTTTCTTAGTGTCTTTATTTTTGTTACAATGATGTCTTCTTCATTTTCTTTCAAAAGTTTTAAAGTTTTGCTCTTGCTCTTTCATATTTAGGCTAATCCAGCTAGAACTCATTGTGTGGCTATTTTGAGATAGAAGTCCAAATTTTTCTTGATTTTTCCATGTGCCGACCTAGCCAGTTGTCCCCCACCACTTAGAGGTGGGCCTTTCCGCACTTGTTTGACATGCGGCCTCAGGCTCAGTCAAGTTCCTGGGCTCTCGAAAGTCTCTCTTCTCTCCCACTGGCCGGTTTGTCTGCTTCTGTGCCGCATCGCAGTGCTCTCATCACGGGAGCCTGGTAATGAGGGCGCATCCCAAACGGAAGTCCCTGTCTTCCTGTCTCCCGGCTCCGTCTTCAAACACTGCCTATTATTCTCAACGCTTTTCCGCCCCATGTGGAAAGCTCTGCTGGGATTTTGATTGAAATGACATTTTTCCATTCATAAACATAGTCCATCTCTCTGTTTACTCTGACCTTTTTGTCCTTTGATGAAGATTTTGTATGTCTTTTATTAGATATGCTAGCTTTTGTTGCTATGGAGAATGGGATCTTTTTTCTATGGCATTTTCTAATCTAATTGATTATTGCTGATGTAAAGGATGTTGACTCTTTTTTTTTTTTTAAGATTTTTATTTATTTATTTTCAGAGAGAGGAGAAGGGAGGGAGAAAGAACAATGTATGGTTGCCTCTCACATGGCCCTCACTGGGGACCTGGCCTGCAACCCAGGCATGTGCCCCGACTGGGAATCGAACTGGGACCCTCTGGTTCCCAGCCCGCGCTCAATCCACTGAGCTACACCAGCCGGGCGGATGTTGACTCTTTTGCACATTAATTTTGTTTTGAGCAACCTGTTGAACTTCTTAACAGTTCTAAAAGTTTGTTGACAGATTATCTGATATTTTATGTGTAAACAATCACACTATCCGCATATGACTAGAGGTTTATCTCTTTTTAACAAAATTCTTCAACACATGGGCTTCTCTCTTACTCCGGCCTGGGCTTTCCTGTCCTGAGATGTTTGCTCCCGTGAAGCCTGCGGCAGCAGTGAGTTCATCTGGAGACGTGCGCCTCGCTGTGTGACAGGAACAATTTGGGGCGTGTGAAACTGTGTGTAAAAACACCCACCACAGTGCCTGCTTTTATTAGAGATGCAGTAAAGTTCGTTCGTTCCTTCCGTGGTTCATTCACCCAGGGGGAGATGCTCTCCGTGCCAACCTATGGAGAATTCAGGATTTCCAATCTGGTCAGAAGCGGGGAAGGGAACTTGCACAATTCTGAAAAATAAAAATAAAAAATTTTCATATCAAAAATGGGGTTTTAGCCTGGCTGGTGTAGCTCAGTGGATTGAGCACGGGCTGGGAACCAGAGGGTCCCGGTTCGATTCCCAGTTGGGGCACATGCCTGGGTTGCAGGCCAGGTCCCCAGTGAGGGCCATGTGAGAGGCAACCATACATTGCTCTTTCTCCCTTCCTTCTCCTCTCTCTGAAAAAAAAATCTCAAAAATGGGGTTTTGGTGGACTTACACCCCTATCCCCACTTAAGTTACTAGTTGGCACCTTCCCCTCTATAAAAACTGCATGGCAAGCCAACCGTTCATTTAATACGTGTTTGCAGAGCATACAGTAGGCCCCGCGGAGGACACAGAGATATAACCAAAATGCAGCTCCGTCCTTGCTCTCAACCAGCTGGCAGTCAGTCTGCTCAAACTCGACAGCAGCCAGCAGTCAGGTACTCATGATACACGACAGTTCCCACTGAACGTCAGCAAATTAAAAGGCACTGGCGTGCAGAGGGAGGGAGCGAATGCCTCCAATCACAGAGGGCTGCATGGAGTTGGCGTTTGAGCTGGTAATTGAAAGGTGAGTGAGGAGACGTTTGACAGGTAGGGACAGGTTGGGCAGGAGCCTAGGCTTCCAGTGAGGACAGGGCATGACGCCAATCACAGACACGCGGCAGGAATGCGATGTCTGCGGGGGCGGGGAGAGCGCAGGCCCACTGGTGTCAGGGGTCGGTGTGAAAGTTTCGTGATAGAATACTTACTCTACTCTAGGCTATAATTTTGGTATTCCGTTCTAGCTGTTAAAAGAAATTCATTAAATCAATGGTCCTCAGTCTTCGTTGCACATGCCAGTCACTCGGGGAGCTTTAGAATGCACATTGCCCAGGCTTCTCTGAAAACAAATTAAATCAGGGTCTCTGGGGCAGAGCCTGGGCACTCAGGGAGTTTCCATGTGCAGCTGTGGCTGAGACCCAGAGTCCTTTGGGAAACTAAGATGCCGTGGGCGCGTGACCAGGCAGCGGAAGCCTGTAAGGTGCCCACCCCGGACCTGGACTAATGAGAATTCTGTACCTGACTACTCATGGGGAATGGCTTTCCCCAGGGCAGAGAGGAACAGTTTCATTATAGTGGCTTTAGGCTGGATTAGTTTCCTATGAAGGCCTCTGTCTGGGCCACGAATGAGGAAGACTGACCTCGGTTAGGGGCGGGGGCTGGTCCACCTCTGCCCCTTAGCCAACACCCGCGCCCGATCCACTTTTCAGAGAAGGGGTGAAGACCTTGGGCCCACAGCCTCTCCTGGTGGTTTTCTCCCCCTGCTCTTTTCTTCTTCTTCTTTTTGTTTAACTTTTCAAAATAGCTTTTGAAATATAATTCACATAGCACACAATTTACCATTTAAAGCATGCAATTCAATAGCACCTTTAATATATTCACAAAATTGTCCATCCATCATCACAATAAATTATAGAACATTTACATTTTCCCCAAAGAACCCTCCACCCCTTAGCTGTCACCTCGCAGCTCCTTCATTCCCCCAAGCACCTGGCAGCCACTGATGGACTTTGTGTCTCTGTGGGTGTGCCTGCCCTGGGCATTTTACGTTCATGGGGCCGGACGCCGGTGGGGTCCATTCATGCTGCGGCACCGGTCAGTGCCCCCTCCTGCTCATGGCCAAGTAACGTCCCGCGGGGTGGAGAGGCCACATTCTACTTGTCCACTCATCAGGGGATGGACATGTGGGTTGTTTCTTCTTTGGGCTATTATGAATAACACTGCTAGGAACATTTATGTACATTTAAAAAACTTTAGTGGCCTTTTTATGGGAAAATTTTAAACATGTTGGAAAGAATAATATAATGAACCTCCAAGGACCCATCCTCTAACTTGGGCAATTACCAGCATTTACCTACTGGGTTTCATTATTTAGTCCCCACCCGGCTTTGTTTGTCATTTACTTTTCTTATTTGAAAATCACTTTAAACTCACACGAACTTAAACCCAAGAACTTGCGTGTTTTGGGGAGAGCCTTTCCGTGCCTGTACCATTCTGCAGATAAGGACTGTGAGTGCTCAAGAGCCCGGGGAGGAGGCTGGGGGACCCCACCCCACAGCACAGAACGTGCTGGGTGAGGGCAGGGGCGACCAAGGGGCTGCGCTGACTTTCAGCTGAGCCCATCGGGTGACTCTGTTTGACCTCTAACAGCAATTATTTTCCAGTACGCCTCACCCTGCCTTCTCAACAATGCCAACCTCAACCTCCCCTGACAAACACCAAATCAAATAGGTAAAGGGTAGGGCTGAGGGCTGGGGCTGGGAGCTCTTCTCTGCCTGCACAGTAGTCTCAGGACGGGCCATATCTCTGTGCCTTTGCTTCAGCTGTCCCCTCTCCCCCCAGGGTGCCATCCCTTTCTTCTCTCCCTCTGTTATGTCTCCCCATCCTCTGAGGCCAACCTCAGACATCGCCTCTTCTGTGTCCCTCCCGATCCCCAGCAGGTGCTAAATCCTTGGCGTTGTCACAGGTTCGGAAACCAGCATCACCCTGGGGGAAAGCACCAATGAGGAGCATGGCCTTCTGGACTCTGAGAATAGGTGCTACCAAAGTGTCCTGCAGTCAAATCGTGAGCCTAGCTTGCCGCACATGTTCCTGTCACATGATCTTTCAGAGTGGCACTTAGCAAGGGTGGAGGAAAGGTGCAGACCAAAGCTGGTCCTGGAAACAGTGAATGACCTGAGACAAGCCACCTTGAGCCTCAGCGCAGCCACTGTACAATGTGAGAGAACACTTCCTGCCTCCTCTTCCCCGTGGCTGGCTCTGGGAATCAGCAGTGGTCCCTATGAATGAGCTTTACAAACTAAGGGATTGATGTTGTAGTTGCATTGGTTGGGAAGCAGAGGCTTCAACAAGACAGAAGAGTGTTGCTTACTCATGTGGCCTTTGTACCCCAGCCCGTCAGGCTGGTGTGGTGGCTCCACCTCGTTAGGACCCAGGTTCCTTCCATTGTGTTGCTCACCATCCAAGAGGGCTCACCGCAGGGTCTGCATTCCAGCTGGGTGGGGAGGGGGAGGGAGAGGGGGTACGCCTCTTCCCTTCAAGGGCGGGCATTGGAGGTGACGCACATCATGTCACCCTACAGCCCATGGGTCAGAACGTGGCCACACCTCAGGCGGAGGACCCTGGAAAATGGAGGCTTTATTTTGGAGGGCCATGCATCCAACTAAAAATTGGGGATTCAATGACTAAGGAAGAATGAAAGAACGGATATTGGGGACAACTAGCAGTCTCTGCCACGATAATAATCATTGGTGACACGATGATGATGGAGAGACTGTCTCTGCCTGGGTCCAAAACCATGCCTCCACAGCCATGAGGTCAAGGCCAGTCTGTTGGCTGGGGTGGGGCTCGGCTCTGAACCGCCAGCAGGCTGCCCTCCTGACAGCTGGGGACAGGAGTGCCTCAGTCCTGCCTGGGGCCTGGGCAGTGGGCCACAACGCCCATTGTGTCCCCTGTCTAGAATGACCTTCTGCTCTCCTCTCCAGAGATATCACCTCCTCCCAGGAGCCCCCCGTTTTGCTCCACTGGGTGTCTTCCCATGGTCTCCGGTTTGCCCCCAGAACCCGCCCGCCCGCTCTAGCGCGTGATGTGATCTGTGCTGCCTAATTGTTTCAGACATGGTTTCTCGTTTCATCAGCGGGACTGGTCGGGCAATCTGAGATCTGATGGGTCCCCTGGCTCCCACGAATTGCTCTGCAGATAAGAGTGGCTCGATAAAATCTGACGATTGCTGGCTGTCGGCGGGCATGCCGATGAATGTGTCTTTGCAATTTCTGTTTTGGGGTTTACCCAGATCTTAATAATTTTCTGCAGTTATTAGAATGTCATAGATGGAAGGTCAGTGAGTCCAACTCACTTATTTTTATAAATAGTTGTATTTAGACTTTGGGAGAGGAAGTGACTAGTTGGAGGTGGAACGCACTTAGACCAGTGGTTTCCAAACTGTGTTCCAAGGAGCCCCAGGGTTCGATGGGGTGGGAAGGGGCAGAGCAGGGAACCGCGAGAGGACACACACTGAGGCCTTGGGCCAGCGAGTGGAGCCCTGCTATTGCCTGTCTCATACGTGGGTTTTTCCCCTAAGATTTCATTTAAAGAAAGTGTTCCAGTGATTTAAAAAAAAATTGAAAGTGTCTGTTTGAGACAAGGAAGTTGAGGACCAGATTCTAACTGAATTGCAAAGATAAAACAGACCCCCCCTTCCAGGTGCTGGGCTCCAGCAGTGAAGAAGACAGCTGTCTGCCCACAGGAGCTAGCATTCTTTTGGTGAAATCAAGCCATAAATAACCAAAAAGTGTCAGCATACATGCTCAAAGGAGAAAATAAAGCAGGAGAAGGGTGTGGTGCGTGATTAAAAGGTGAAGCTTCAGGTGGGCATCAGGGGAAGCGGAGGCAGAAGGAAGGGAGGGAGAGCCAGGTGTGCTCTGGGAGAAGCATGTTCCAGGCTGCGAGCCCCGCAGGTGCAACTGCCCTGTGGCACAAATGCACTTGCCTTCTCGGAAAGCGGCCCTTCTGGACAGGAATTGGGCTTCTAAAGAATGTTGCAAAGCCCACGTGGCTTGAGCAGGTCAGGGAGCAGTGGGGACCCCACCCCCCCAACGTGGGCACAGCAGCACCCCACATGACTCCTCCCTGGAGGCGGAGGATGCCACAGGTGTTTTTGTCTGCCTCCCACACTTGGTCGGGCACTGCCTCATGCAGCTCCTGGTCAGTGACCAAAGGCTTCCTGGGGCACTGGAGCCAAGGGCAGCTGAAGTTATTGTCATTAGCAGGTGGCTCAGGTGTGTTCTGGGCAGTGGGCCCATCGGGACGCAGCAGCCAGGGCTGGCAGGACAAGACTACCTCTGTGAGAACCTTGGCTCGGGTAATTCCTTTCCTCAGTCACCCGTGTGCCCATCTTTGTCATTCAGTCGTGGGATAAGACACCCCGGGGCTGATGGAGGATGCAGCTCCCAGGAAGGAGAAGGACTGTGCTGGAGAACAGCAGGGGTAACATCCCCGCGGAGCAAATGTGTTGCCTTCTCAGGAAGGAAAGCAGCCGTCATTCTGGACAGGAAAGGCTCTGCCAATAGTTGCTGCGGGTCCTTGACCAGCCAGCGACCTTCCTCACCCTCATTTTTCCCACCTGTATCTTGGAATGGGAACACATCCCTTGGACATTGTGGTGAGGGCCAGAGGAAGTCGTGGATGTTCCTGGCACAGTGCTTGGCAAATATTAGTCCAAAAATAAGACTTTGATGGATGAATGTTGAATGAATGTTTAATGAATGGATAAAAGAATAAAGAGAAAATTATCTTGAAATAGAAAAGCATAGGTAAAGCAGTGTTGTTCAAACTTAACTAAGAATGTCCTACAGAATTTACTAAGCTTGTTAAAGCAAAGATACCAGGCTCCAACCTGGTCTAATTAATATTTTTAATATTTTAATTGTGAGCTTTAATCTGCACAAGGATTTGGTTTTCCTGTGGGAATCTGTGTGGCCTGGACAGAGGAAAAACCCATCTGAGCTGGTTTGCTGTGGCCCTGGCCAGGTGCCCCAGACTTATCACCAACTGGGCACCAATTTTCATGGTAATTACCTTGTAGATTGTGCCAATTCAAGCTCTAAACCACCAGTGCAGCAGCCTTGGGGCTTTGAGTTTTTATAAGAGATGTTTTTTCTCCCAGAGCCCCAGGCAGACACAAGCCCCTGGCATCTTTCCCTGTCGGTCAGCGAGGCGGCAGCAGCGGGGGTCCTGGCGTTAGCGGGGCCCCTGTTCAACTCCCCGCACACAGCCCAGGACCCGGCCCCTGAGGCTGGTCTGTTAACGACATCGCCAGCTTTCTCCCCAAGGGCAGTGGCTTTCAGTGCCTTCTTCTCTTCTTGTGAGTTCAGCCATGTCTCACAATATTTTATTTTATTTATTTGAATCAGGTTTTTTGTCGTTGCTGTTGTTCTTGAAGCTGAGATTTTTTTAAAATTTAGCTCTATTGCTCAAGCTGGAAGTCTGTGCAGTGTTCTTTAAGACATAATGGAAACCTCCATTTTTTTCATGTTACATACATTTCGTGTTTGTGTGTGTTGTCCAGGCAAAGACGAGTTCAGTCCTGCCTGCTGGGTGCGGGTGCACTTTCAGAATCAAAACGTCTTCATCAAAAATCATTCCCACTCATGGACTCAGACAAGACTGTGGTGATTGTGGAAGGGAGGGGGTGGTGGAGGTGCAAGAGGGTATAAGGGAGATAAATGGTAATGGGAAAAATGCAATAAAAAATAAACTAAAAAACAAATCATTGCCATCCCCAGCTGGGTGACTCAGTTGATTGGAGCACTGCCCCATACACCAAAGCGCTGTGGGTTCAATTCCTGGTCAGGGTAGATGGCTAGGTTTCAGGCTCGATCCCCATTCAGGGAGGCAACCAATTGATGTCTCTCTCTCTCCCCCTCATCAGTAAACATCCTCAGATGAGGATTTAAAAACAAAATCATCCCCAGAGTTATTTACCTGCCCGAGATGGTGGTGTTTTCTGTAAAAGGTGCTCTGCTCTGATTCCCATCTAGAGTCATGCTGATAGCAGCTACTTATCAAGCACTTACCAGGTCCAGGCTCTGCGCTCAATGCGTTGCACGAGTCATTCACTTTAACCCTCTCGCAGCTCCATCAAGCAGACACTGCATCTCTGCCCACCTATACGGAAGGAAGAAATGGGTACTGAGGACCATTAGATAACCGCCCAGGTTTCTGCGACAGAGCCAAGCCCGGGACCTCCCTTCCTGTCTACATTCCTCATCTGCGCTAATCATGATTTCCAAAGTGGCTTTGCAAGCACCACGACAGTTTTGCTGCCAGAGTCCAAGGGCCCAGCAATCATTTGCACACTGATTGAGAAAGTAAGATCAAATGACATGATATATACGAAGAAGACTTTTTATAACGTGCTATGGAAATACTGTCACTGTGTGGCTGTGACCCACGATGGAGTCGGTATCTTTCCATTCAAAGTCACTCACGTTTTACATGTTTAGCCTCTACAGACAAGTAGATAAAGATATTTTTCTTCTCCAAACAATCCTTTGGGCTCTTTTTTTAAAAGATTTTATTTATTTTATTTCTAGACAGAAGGGGAGGGGAGAGAAACATCATTGTGTGGTTGCCTCCCGTAGCCCCTCTACTGGGGACCTGGCCCGCAACCCAGGCATGTGCCCTGACTGGGAATCGAACCGATGACCCCGTGGTTCACAGGCCAGCCCTCAATCCACTGAGCCACACCAGCCAGGGCAAATCCTTTGGATGTTTAATTAGAAGAAACTTTAATGGAAAATCTGGCAAAGTTTCTGAATGTGTTGGCTGCACTGTAGAAACATCTAACTGCTGGAAGGATCTCACACAGGTGACACACGTGGACACCTTCCCGGCACCAGCAGGCAGTCCCTAGCTCCTGCTGAGTGGCAGGCAGGACTGTGTGTCTGATGGCTTTGTTCAGTCTGTTCTTTATTGTTCTGGTTATTCTGGAATAATGTTAGATTTAGAGAAAAGATGCTGATATATACAAAGAGTTCCATATATCCGTCGGCACTAAGACATCAACATTGGTACATCACTATTAACTATAGATTCCTCCAGTTTTTCTGCTAATGTTCTTTTTCTGCCCCAGAATCCAACCCAGGATCCTGCACTGCATTTACTACATCCATTTTTAAACCAGCTCACTCGAGAGTATTAGAATAGCGTTTTCTTTGCTTCATTTTGGGATCAAATTCAGCAACAACAGCTGAGCTGCATTTCCAACGCAACAGGGAAAACAGGCAAACAAACAGCACGCAAACCTGTCGGTCGACCCATGGGTGCTGAGGGCGACCCAACTCCATCCTTGTGAGACTACCACATGTGAGAGAGTCTCCTGCTTGGTGCCAGCTCCGGGTCTTGTGTCCATCCACGTGGGAACAAGAGTTAGGACCAGGCTTGGCAGAGCAAACCGTTTGCAGTCTGCCCCTTCACAAGCCCACACCGGCTGAGCCTGAAGAGGCCCACCTTCCTGACGGCCAGTTAGAAAGACCCCTGTCAGCCCTGTGGAGAAGACACTCTTTGATCTCCATTCAACTTGTTCACTCATTCACTCTTTACCATTTATTATTATTTATTCAACAAACATTTTTAAACATATTTTTTAGTTTATTGATTTGAGAGAGAGAGAGAAACATCCATTTGTTGTTCCACGTATTTATGTATTCATTGGTTGATTCTTGTATGTGCCTTGACCAGGGATCAAACCCGCAACCTTGGTGAATTGGGATGACACTTTAACTAATTGAACTACCCAGCCAGGGCTTTTCAGCAAACATTTATTAAATATCTATAGTATGCCACATACCGAATTAAATGCTGGGGGCGTAATGGGGTACAAAGCAGAAATAGCTCCTCCTTGTGGAACATTAAATAGTTTATTCATTCTTGGATACCCACTAAGTGTTCAACGCCAAGCGAGGCAATAACAGGGGAGAAGGGTGTCTTTGATACTGACCCTGTCCTCAAGGAATGCAGCTGACCAGAGAGCCTGAGGTAACTAGTGCAGACAGTAGGAGGGGAGAAAGCTAACAGTGGTGATCAGGGAAGGCTTCCAGGAGGAGGCCCAGATCTTAAGATGAGCTTTAGGGTGAGGTCTGCATAAATGGTTTAAAAAAAAAGTGTGAGTAGGTGGTGGACAGCAGGAATGTGCGCTGCATGTGTGTTTACTGTGAGAAAAGAGACAGACGTGGCCTGAGAAGGGGCTTTGGGTCATGGGATTTGGTTCCATTGCTCTACAGGAAGTCTTCCTGACTCCAGGGACATCTGAGTCCATAGGAGGTGCCTGAACTAAATCTGGGAGGCTCCCTGCCTCACAGTAGGGGATGAAGGCTCTGAAAGATAGAGGGCGTGTCCCCCCGCGAAGGCAGAGAGCTGTGGTACAAAGAACACTGGCTTTGGGACCCTCGGGAGTTCGAGGCCTGGGTCTGCTGTTTTCCAGCTGTGTGGCCTTGAGCAAGTTACTGGTTAAGTCTCAGTTTCCTCATCTGTAAAGAGGAGATAAACATAGCAGCCACCTCAAAGGAGTATCATGAAGATTAAACAGACAATGAGGCCTCAGAGCCTGGCACAGTGCAAAACACCATGGAGGAACCTAACGGTGGTAGCTGGTAAGAGCAGTAGACAGTGGGGTGGTTTCATGAGAACTTCAGGACTCATGTAACAGAGAGCAAGATGCAGGTAGCAGACCCCACCAACTGAAGTATTAGACAGAGGGAACAGGGAATAACTCCAGTCAGCAGAAATGAATTTTAATTACCATGGTTTTGAAAGAGGGAGGCATGGGTGTTCCTTGGCAGTGGTGCCCTGGTTTGAGCAAATCCCAGACGAGGAGGTGCTCTGAGATGGCCTTTTCTGTGCAGCAGAACTGTACCTGGAGGTTGCCTGACCACACACACACACACACACACCCCTAAAACAACTCTTAAGAATGGAGGGTGACTAGCTCATAGCTCCTGCATTAGCCCAGTGCCCCCTCAGTAGGTCAGTGAGCGTCTGCAGGATGGTAGGGCGGGCCGCAGCCTGGAAGGGGCGGGGGGCGTTGGTTTCCACCTTGAAGCAGAATCCCAAAGGGAATTCTGGGTCCACCAAAGGAAACAAAGAAAAAAGCAGGGGCAATGGCACTGAGAACATTGTGAGATTCTAGAGAACTTTCTAGATACATTTTCTCTCTGATTGATCCTTCAGTGGAAAGCTGGGTAGATAGTGCCTGGACTCTGGGGGAGGGGCACACAGGCCCAGGTCCTGGGAAAGAGCAGCCGAAGCACCTTGACAGGAACCCAGGTGATGAACCAGCAGAAGGCACTACTGTTTCCACAGCAACATGATCTAAGACAATCTGAACTTTTAAAGTCAGTTCTTAGTAAACTCTTAGGGTTAGAAAAAGGTATGTGTGGAAGATTGATATTATCCATAAAAAGTAATGTATTTTTGTTGTTGTTTTTCAGTGCCTACTAGGTCAGAGTTGTTTTGCTTTTGGCTGAAGCCTAAAATGCATTCAGAACAGAGTGGGAAAATGAGTTTTCTCAGACATTCTAATTCTGGCTTATGCTCACATGGACTGTGAGACCTCGGGTATGTCCATCCTTTATTCATTTTTCCATCCATCCAAACAGTCAGCCAACTAGCCACTCGGCCATGGTTATGGAGTTTACCCTTCATCCTGAGCTGGATTTCTTGCCCTTAAAATGAGAGAATTAGTCTAGTGTAGTGTTCTTGGTTGAACCTACACTCCTAGAATTTTAGATATTTCAGGGCTGTGCACTCAGGGGCTTCCTTCCTAGGTTGCAGGGGAGCAATCAGACAGGTCTGAGACCCCGCTTGGTTCCATCCCAGAACAGTGTGTTTTGCTGCTCTATGAATTGGGTTTCCACTTAAGATTTCTTTTAAACAAAGTCTCACTGACTGAAAAGTCACTACCCCAGAGGGTCTCTGTGGATCTTCCCATGGCGACACTGCAGCTTGAGGCCAAGTTGTTTCCCATCAATGCCCCTGAAGAGAAATGAAATCGTGAATAACCAGGGTCCCTGCCCCACAGAGGTTCGCTGTCACTGTGAGGATAAACTGAGACTGTAAGTGTGAAAACCTGCTTGAGTAAACGACCGTTGTTAAGGTAAAAATTATTATTATTACAGTGGAGTCAGGCAGTCAAGACATACCCACAGGGAAATGCAGCCTACAATTCAGGTTACAATTAGGGACCAGGCGGGAGCAGCAGACTTCTAGGTCTGAGAATCTCAGGGACTCTGAGAATCACTGGGCTTCCCTGGGAACGCAGCTGTGCTCACGCGCGCCTCCCCAGGGGCTGCTGCATCTCTGCTTCCCCAGTGCCCGCTTCGCCCACTGCTGCGAGAGGCGCCTCATTGTGACTGGCTGAGCCTGAGGTTGTTGCTAGGCTACCAGTCCGCAGGAGACTGAGGCCCCCGAGTCCCATCCTCCAGGGCAGATCCATCCCACACAACCGACCTAATTCAGGCACCCTGTAAACGGGTTCCCCAGCCATTTAAATTGTCAGCTGCCACATGTCTATCTTTCTAGGATTTTTCACTTAGCAAGAGGCCTTGTGGAGGATGGAAAAAGAGAAACCGATTTTATTCTGAGTCACCTTGAATAGCTGCTTCTCTGTCGGGACTTCGGGGTCCTCCTTCCGTTGCTGGGGTTCATTCCGTTTATTCATTATTCAAGTATGCATTCATGTTTATTAAGTGCCTATCATGTTCCAGGCACTCTATCAGGTGCTGGGGACAAAGGAATGAACAAGAGAGAGACCATCCTTGCCCTCACAAAGGGAGAAACATTAGGCACCTAAGCGAATACAGAAGATAAACACACATCTGATTATCCCCTTCCTTCCCCTTCAGTGATTTTTCTGCCCCCACTTTCCTTACTAGATCTGTAGGACCCCCCAAGCTGACAGGAGAAACGCGGCAGCCACCCCTGACTGTGCTACATCAGGCCAGGAAACACACCGGTGCTGTGAAGCAGGGCACGCCCCTCACCTCTGCAGTGCTTTAACTCCGCTCTTTTGCCTCAGCACACCTGATAAAGGTTCGGGGCAGGGAGCATTGTCCCTTGTTCAGGGGAGAAAGCTGATAGGTAGAAACATTAAGAAGGCTTTCCCATGGTCACATGGGGAATTACTGGCATACCAATATTGAGCACTTACTACGTGCGGGCACTTAAAACACCACCTGCCTCACAACAACCCAGTAAAGTAAGTGCCATTAGTCCCGTTTTATAGGTGGCAAATTGGGGCTGGAAGAAGTTATATCACTTGCCAGTGATGGCCCAGAGAGCATGTGGCAAAGCTGGGATTTGAACCAAATGTCTGGCTCCAGTGGCTGAGCTCTTTGCAAGAAATAGATCTGGGCATAGAAAACAGTAAAAAAGCTCTGAGTGGCTGAGATTGGAGCAGCTTCCAAATGACCTCAAAACTTCCCAGTCCCAGGATCTTGTTTATTTGTTTATTTATTTTCCTACTGGAGTTTTTAGCACTACAGACTCATAAAACCTGGTGAATTGGCCATACTTACCAATATAGTTAACTCTGTTTTCTATCCATCTATCTGGCATGATCTTGCTTTCGAGTTTTATTGGGTAATTAAGTCACGTAGCTCTTCCTTGTGAATATCTCCATTATTTGCTTTGCCTCCCTGTCAGGTTTTTATTTGCCTTTGTTCACACACTGAACAAACATTGAGCACCCACCAATCAGCTGTGGTTGGCATAGGCAAGTATGGCTCATCCCTGTCCTTGAGGAGTTCTCAGTTTATAGCAAAGGCTTAGGAAGGGCCTTCTATGGGCAAAGTACCATGATAGGCCGTAGAGGGAGAGGAGGACCACAAGGACCAGCCCTCAGAGAACCTCCTTCTTGGCTTGGGAGACAAACTCACCATCCTTAGATGGTACAACAGTGTGAAAGGACATGGTGAGCGTGGGCTGGAGGTGGGAGCAGCCAATCTTGAGTTTCCTGCTGTGCTGTTTTTCAGTCCTGCCTTGCTGTGGTCGGTGTGGGACACTGTCTCAGAGGCCAGCAGACGGCAGCTTGGAAGGAGGCCTTTAAATGGGAGAAGGTGCTGGGAAGTACAGAGATGCATAAAGAAACAAGCTAAATTTATCCCTCCTTGCAGCACCCAGCAATTGCTATGCTTAACACTTGACTTCCTACCAACTGAGACTTGCTAACCAGATCAGTTGCTTTTCCCACAGCTGGGGGGAGAAAGAGAGACAGAGAGAGAGAGGGAGAGAGAGGGAGACACTCTGAAGACAGAGACACGCAGAGAACTGAAGAGAAGCAAGGAGAAGCAGAGATGCAGGCATCTGTCGATATGTATCCCCCTTGAGCAGCAGAAAAGAATATTAAACTGGGCACCTGAGTGGGAGAAATCAGACAATCTCCTGTCCCCTCCCTCCCTGGCCATATGATTCTGGCTAGAGCATTGCTAATTTCCAGATAGCATTGTTTCTAGATGTAAGTATACTGGAGATGTCTATACTATTTCTATTATCCTGGCCTCTGCTCTGTCCCTGTTACCCACCACCACCCCTGAAGAGCTGAGTTGACTGTAATTGGATAACATAAAAAAGCCATGATTAAAATGAGCATTACAAGACTAAACATGCGCAGGCCTTTGACCTAGCATTGCCACCTCTACTGCCATCCTAAGGAAAGTAAGGAAGGACACAGGCAAAGAATTCAACATGAGATTATTAATTACAACATTGTTTATAAAAGCAAGGAAACAAACTGAATAGCCAATCCCTTTTGGGGACCCACTCAATAGATAACCTTATAACCTTAGAGTAGCTTTCCATGCTGCTTGTAAATTAGGTTATAATTGGGTACTTATTGATGTGAAAGACATGATTTATTAGGTGAAAAAAAAGCAAGTCACAAAATAGTATAAGTAGACTGACTCCATAAAAGTATTCTTGTAAGATTAAATATAAAATACATAGTTCATCTCTGGGTGAAGGGATTCTAAGTCATTTAAAATTTTTTCTTTTTGCTTATCTGCATTTAAAAAAATCCTCCCCGACAATGAACATGTATTTCTTGTGCAGTAAGAACACATTTCCTTCCATCGGTCCCAGCAAGCGCCTCCTGCTGGGAGTCCAGGACTGTGTGAGCGAACTGAACCAGTCACTCATGGCTCCCAGGCATTGTGGGAAAGGCCACCAACCCTTTTGTGACCACTTCAAGTTGCTCATTAAGAATTCCAAAAGCAGCCTGTCTCCACCCTAGTCTGACTCCCTGTCCCAGCTGGTCTTGTAGGCGGGAACTCAGTGACCCAACACCTTGGTATCCAATGCCCAGTTGTTCCATTACCCGCTGGCGGGCTGGCCGCCACCTTCCCTTGAGGGAAAGCAGTTTGTACGTGTTGGCCCACGGCAAAGCTAACCTCGCTAACACCGCAGGCGCTTCCTGCCTCCCGGGAGCACCCTCCCCTCTAAGGGGGTGAGATTAAGATGCTCTGTTGCTCAGATCAGTCCCTACCACACAGATGAGCTGCGATTCTAAATGCTGGTGAGAAAGGCTGTCACCATGGCAACTCAGGCTCACTCAGCCTCTGGGATCGGCCCATCACCCAGGGAAAGAAGGTGGGGTGGGAGTCAAAACAAACCCTGCCTGGCTGTCTCACCTTGGGAAGGACGCTTAGCAATTCTCTGACTCAGTTTCTATATCTACAAAGTGATGTGAAAGCTCCTTATCCTATCCACCACCAGGATTAACGAGGAATAACTTGTGAACTATAAAACACAAGAGGAGTAGAGCATCAGTGGCCTTGGTTTGTCCCACATTGCTGTATGTGACTTTGGGCAAATCACTTAACCTTTCTGTGCCACAGCTGCTCTATTTATAAATAGGAAAATGACGTTCACTGTGATAACTTCCCAGATATATTGTCAGGCTCCCATGAGAACTTCAGAATCTCAAAATTAGAAAGAATCATAACCCTAACTACCCATCCAGGAATCCCTTTGATAAGTTCTCTGACTGAGATACTTGTCCTGCCTCTGCTTGATTACCTCTAGTGGCAGGGAGCTCATGACTATACAACTTCCCAGTAGCCATTGCTACATGATACTGATTGTAAGAAAGTTCTTCTGTATAGGATGTTTTACAGTTAAATATTTGTTTAAAAAATTTAGCAATCCTTTTTAGAGCTATTTTCAGTCCTGATTTTACCAGAGGGTTCCTACAAGGTAGAAAATAGAGTGATCGGCAAGCTGCAGGAATAGGCCTGGCTCTGGAAGCTTGCGGCTTAGTTGAGTGGAAGGAGTATGGGCTCCAGGGCCACACATCTAGGTTAAAGTCCCACTTTGTCCACTTACTGGGTAGTTGGTCTGAGGCAAGTTATATTGCCTCTCTGAACCTCAGGTTCCTGGTCAGTAGGGTGAGGAGAGAAATACCTACCTCACCGTACTTCTTAGTAAGCCTATAACCCAAACTTCCCCGGTAGATTCTGGCGATTACAGGGGGTGGGGCTTACACCTTCCTCTGCCACACCCCTGAACAACACATCTGCCCTCGGAGCCCCGTCTGGCACAGGCGCCCTGGCTGTGCTCCTCTGAAAGGAGGGAGAAGGCCTGTGCCCCCTCCTGGGGCGCTGCAGCACGGCTGTCTTCCATGGGTCAGGGCCTTCCCCACCTCGAGCCTGCTCCAGGGGCCGGAAAGGGAAGGTGATGCCATGGTTTCAGGACAAAGTTCACCGCCCACCCCCCACCCCCTGTAATTCATCTGCCTCAAGGCCTGCACCCACGGCCTGCACACAGGTTAGCTGGCACTCAACCAGTGTGCCAGCTGTCACTTGGTGAGGGCTTTCAACTGCGTCAGTGTTTTGATAGGAATCTCACACAGGGCAAGGCCTCCACGACTCCAGAAGAATGTAGTCCAGTGGTGGACTGCTGGGCATGGTGCTGGGAAGTCGGGGAAAGCTCTTCTGGGAGGGGGAAGTGGCCCTTTAACTCAGTGTCAGTGCAGTCGGGATGCCTCGCTCTAGTGCTGCCATTGACTAGCGGTGGGGTCTCCGGAGCCAGTGACTTGATTTTTCAGTGCCTTGCTTTCCCCTGTGCAGAACGACAGGTGGGCTCCTGAACCCTTCTCTGCTTTAGAATTCCAGGTTTTCCCATGTGTTGGATGCAGGATTAGATGGGACATTGCTGTCGACCTCTCTTGGCCACGGGCACTGACCTCCCACTCCTCTCTGCTTCCTCCACAGAAGAGTACCTCAGAGTCCTTAATGTGGGTGTGGCTGAAGTGAAGAAATACTTCCTGGGGCCTCTGGCCCCCTCCTGCAAGATGGTGCAGATGATGAGGCAGTTTCTGTACCAGGCCCTGCCTGAGGACTCCTACAAGGCTGCCACCGGGAAGCTCCACGTCTGCCTCACCCGGCTCACGGACGGAGAGAGTGTTGTGGTCTCCGAGTACAGGTCCAAAGAAGAACTCATCGAGGCAAGGGGGCAGGGGGTGTGGAGTAGGCGGGGCTCAGAGTGGGGGCGGGGCCTCGGAGTGGGCGGGGAAAGAGAGGTTAGAGGGCTAGCTGATACTGCTTCTCTTGACTGGCCCCTGGGATGATCTGTCTGTCTTCCTCCCTTCCTTCTACTTTCTGCTGTCCTAATCCTTCCTTTCATTCACCCTCCTGACATCCCTCTGTGTCAGGCACACTGTTAGAAGAGACGGAGAGGGAGGTCCAAGACAAATCCAACTTGGTCACCATACTCAAGACTTCGGCACCCAGAGTCCTCAGGACCCAGCCCCTCCTTTTGCCTCTGCTTTGCTCTGGCGCTAATCCCGGAGCTTCCCAGAGGCTGAGTGTTACCAGCCAAGGTCCCCTGTCTCCTTAGGGCCTCTCAGTTTGAATTACTCCCAGTTTGTGGCTACAGCCTTCCTCTCTACCCTCATCTTCCAATGGTCCTTGACAAAAGGATTGAATTGTCACTGAATGGGTTATCACTTCGGAAAGTGCTCTCTAACGGTGCACTGTTCTAACCTCATTGGTATAAAACTTAGCTATGAATTACTATTGCTGGAGAATGCTGTGGATATACCCAATTTTCATTCATGGCGAAGGGGTGAAGCTGCATGACCCTCTGTCCTATATTTTTATTCCCCTCCCCTCCCCTGAATACATGTCCTCACATCCCCACGCTGGCCTGGCCGTGACCCCGGGGGTGGAGGACGAATAGGCAATGGGCAGGGATGCTTCCTCATGTCCGCCTGGGTTTGTTAGCACCAGCTCTTCAAGACTTTTCTCTCTAGTCTTATTCCACCACCTTCCACTTCTATCCATGCCAACCAGAGCAAACCACACACAGCAGGTCTTTGTGCCTTTGTGCCTGCTGCGCCCTCTGCCTGAGAGGCCCTTCTCTCCCCACTCCCCTGCACCCACTTGAGAAGACTCCAGCCACTCCTGCCAGGAACTTTCCTTTATCATCTGTCTGCCCCACAGCCCCCGCGGTCGAGTGCTCCTCCTCTGGGGCCACAATGCCCACGCTCACCTCCATCACAGCACCTGTCACCACTTCTTGCTTACTACTCCCCTTCTTTCAGCCTTCCCAAGGTGGGCATCAAACCCTCCTTTGAGGCCAGGGCCTGACCCAATCTAGATATGCACTGATGCTTGTTGAATACCATTGGATTTATGGAAATTTAGTGCTAGAAGGGACCCTGGAGATCATGGAGGTCCCCTTCTCCCTTTAAAGCTGGGACATCAGGCCCGGACTGACCACCTTGGTTACTAAGGACCCAGCTAGTTAGGACCAGGACAGAGACTAAACTTGGGAAGAAGGCAGTGCCTCCCTCCACCTAGGGTTTAAGGAAGACCATGCTGGCGGTGCCCCAAGGCCCCGCGGCCTCAGGCATCTCAGCCCTGTTCTCCCCCCACAGGCCCTGTACTGCAGCTGCTTTGTCCCTGTGTACTGTGGTCTCATCCCCCCGACTTACCGTGGTGTGGTGAGTGCTTCAGCGTGGGAGGGGGGCGAGCCAGGATCCAGGGTTGCCCCGGGGCCCCTGTGACCCACATCTGGGAGAGCAGAGGGGTGGTCTCAGAATTCAGTGGGAAGAACAAGAGTTGGAAAGGTTCCTATGTTTTCCTACTCAGAATTCCCAGCATAAATAGGTTTCTGGGGCTTTAAAATGAACTTTCCCAACTAGATTGGGCTTCTCCCTGGACACACCAATTGTTTACTGAACCTGGCAAATAAAGACGCCGGAGGCTTTCTAGATTTTCTCAGACTCAACAGAGAGTATAAAATGCAGACTCTGCCCACGCTATTGTGGCTTAGTGATTGGAGGGCCCCATAACCGAAAGGTTGTGGATTCAGTTCCTGGTCAGAGCACACACCTAGGTCGCAGGCTCATCCTCAGTATGGGCGCGGGCCTGTGAGACCCCTGGTCCGGATGTGTAGGATCCCTGGTCCTGGTGTGGATCCCAGTCCGGGGATTGGAAGGCAACCAATCGATGCTTCTCTCCCATTGATATTTCTCTCTCTCCCTTCATCTCGCTCTCTAAAAAACAAATGAAAGTGTCCTCAGGTGAGGATAAAAAATTTTTATAAATAATTAAAAAAAAAATACAGACGCTGTAACACTGGGACCTGATACCTTGAATGATGGAGACCTTCAAGGTCATCTAGGCTAGTGCCTCCCAAACTTTAATGTGCCGAAGAGTCCCTCAGGAATCTTGTAAAATAATGCAAGTTCTGATCCAGTCAGCCTGGGGCAGGGATGAGACTCTGCACCTCTGACAGGCTCCGGCTGATGTCGGTGCTGCTGGTCCCCCGCAGGTCCCCGGACCATGGCCTGAGCAGGAGGGTCTAACCCACGCCCCCCTCCTCATTTTATATGGAGAAAATGAGATCCAGAGATAAGGTGCAGCTAGCAGGTGGATCCCAGCTGGTACTCCGGCCATGCACTTCTCAGTTACCCCAGCGAGTCAGAGCCTCAGTATTTGGGGTCCTTTGCTTGTAGCTGAGGAAACAGAAGCGACTGGGGGAAGGGACTTGAGGGTGGACACATGATGGCCAGTCAGGGGTGCTCTGAAGAGTGTCAAAGGTGCCTGACCTCCACAGGGGGCAGCTGGGACCTGTGGCACTCTGGAGAGGGGCCCTGCCCGAGCTGCTCAGACCCACCCTGTGCGCCCCTCCTCGGGAGGCCGTGGCATGAGCTCCACTCCCCAAGCCTCCCCTCAACCCCCGAGTGACCCCAGGAGGGGTAGCCTGAGATGGGTAGCTGCCACAGGGAGCACCCACTCCTGCTCTATCCGGTGTACGGATGCTTCCTCCCTGCAGAGGCCTGGGAGCCCCATCTCAGCACCAATAAGATGATTGAGGGGAGCCCATACAGGAACAGAGCACGGGGCTGGAGTCCAGAGGCCACCGTGGGCTCACCCTGCGACCTTGGGCACACCACTCACCCACCCCACCTTGGTCTCGAGGCTTGTCCCGAGGGACCCATTTCCTTGGCCTACCCCCCTCTGCCCCCACGTGAGCATTTCTCCCTCCGCCTCCTGCAGCGGTACATCGACGGGGGCTTCACGGGCATGCAGCCCTGCTCCTTCTGGACTGACTCCATCACCATCTCCACCTTCAGCGGGCAGCGGGACATCTGCCCCCGGGACTGCCCCGCCATCTTCCATGACTTCCGCATGTTCAACTGCTCCTTCCAGTTCTCCCTGGAGAACATCGCCAGGCTAACCCATGCCCTGTTCCCCCCAGACCTGATGGTGAGAGAAAGGGGCACAGAGGGTAGGGGAGGGACACGGGGGAAGGGGCTGGGGTGCAATGGGGAGCCCATGGGGCCCACTCAGTTTCTACTGTGTCTCCTCCCCTCAAACGATCCCTTAAACTCCCTCCTCAACCTGCGTCCTGGCCTTTTCACTAACGAGCTGTGGGATCTTAAACAAATTCCCGAGGGCTCCCAGCCCCAATGTTCTCCCCTGCAAAATGCGGTGCTGCCAGAATCGCTGATAGGAACGTTAACTGAACTCTGATGTGCAGTGTTGGGCCAGCAAACTATGGCCCGTGGGCCAGATCCGGCCCGTGGCTCGTTTTTGTACAACCTGTGAGCTGAGAATGGGCTTTTCATTTCTAAAGAGCCGTAAAAAAAGAAGAAGAAATGACAGAGGCTGTGTGTGACCTGCAAAGCCCCAAATATTTACTACCTGGCCCTTTACGGAAAAGGCTTTGCGGGCACTCTCGTGTGATCCCTCAGCATCCTCTGCAATAGATGTTATTATTATCCCCATTTTACACCCACACAGCCACACAGGCAATACGTGGAAACACTGGGATTTGAACCCAGTCTCCACACTTTGCTCTTCCCATGGCCCAAATGCACCTTCTCTGCTTCTACTATAAACGTCTCACCATCTCCCACCCGGGGGAAGCTGACGGTTGGCTGTGAATGGCTTAACACGCTGACACAGCATCACGATGGACACATGACCGGGGACCGCTCCCCGTCCTTAGCAGAGAGTCAAGGATGGGACAGGAGATGGGTACATTTTGAAGAGCCCATCCAATAAAGCCCAGGAGCGATGACAGCAGCTTCTCTGGGTGAGGGGGCCGCAGCTGTCGCGGTGGCGGCCGCCTGAGTGCCGTCCTGGTGTGCCCGCCCTGCAGGTCCTGCACAACTACTACTACCGAGGGTATGAAGACGCCGTCTCGTACTTGAGGAGGCTGAGTAAGTGCCGTGCGGGTCCGGGGAGGGAGGCCTGGAGGGTGGGCAAAGTCGGGAAGGAGAAGGGCTGAGTAAAGGCACATTCCCCCGAAACTTGTGACCTAAAGGTGACCTTCACCCAGGAGAGCTGGACACGAGCGCAGGGACCAGCAGCATGTTGTGTCCAGGACAGGCCACTGCAGCCAGAAATGAGGGTCTCTGTGTGAGAGGGGCTGTTAGGGTAACTGATGAGACAGTGTCCTGGGCTTTGTACAAATGTTTCTGGATTTAAAAACTATATTCAGGAAATGCAGAGCTCATATCTTCTGTTCTCGTGTCATTTCGTTCTCTTCCATCTTTATTCTTTTTCCAATAAAATATTGTTACTGTAGAAATAGATGAAACTAATTTATATTTATATAAGATTTTGAATGACATATTGATCAGCAAATGAGAAAGAAGAACCCTGCCCTATGTTGGTTTGGAAATAGTAAATGATAATGGAAAAGTTACAATAAAAAATAAACTACTAAAAAGAGAGAGAGAAAGGAATTGTGGTCCCCACGCCTGTGCTTCATCGGGTAGAAGGAAGATTCTAATGACATGGATCGTCCACTTCACGTGGCGAAGGTCACAGCGAACACCTCTGTTAAAAGGAAAGAAAAAAGCTTCTCCATATTTAGCGTTAATCCCATAGAACATATTTGCAAAACAAAGGGGTTGCTGGATCCAAGGTCGCTTCCCGATGTTCTGTCGTGCTTTCTCCATACCGTCCTGTGGTCTTTATAACTGTTCTGGGGGGAGTTGTACAACATTCCGTCACAGTCATGTGAAAACTTTGATCATTCCTTTGTTTCCGAGTGCTCAGTAGGCACTGCTGCGGTGTATGTTTTGTGTACATGGTTTTTAAAAATATTTGGGGAGTGAGATTAAGGGGTTGAGTGAGGTTTTTTCCTAGGGTATATTCACTTTTTTTTCTTTCAAAATTGCTCTCTGCTTTCCCAAGCTCTGCTTGTCCTGAGCCTTTACTTCCTTCCAACGGGGTGGGGCTGGGGTCACAAGAGCAGGATGGAGAGGACGCGGGCTCCGGAGGGCACCCGTCCCTCTACCCGTGTGAGTTCAGGGAGATCACTCCCCGCTCTGAGCCTCAGTTTCCTAATCTGTGCAAGAGTTTAGAATCTGGTTCCTGACACCTACCAACTGTGCGACTTAGGGCAGACAGTTAACCTGGGCTTCAGTTCTCTCATCGGGTCATGGAACCTACCTCGGAGGTCATTGTGAAGGTCAAAGGAGTGAAGCCACCTGCAGCCCTTAGCACAGCGCTCAAATAACTGGTAGTGCTTACAATGACATCAGACTTCTATGTCCTTGCTGCGGTCAGTCCAGTCCCCTGCCCCCGTGACCTCCGCGACAGGCCCCTCCCCCACCTCTCTGCAGGACAGATTCCTTCTAACCCTGACTGTCCTCTAGGCAGCTCCGCCGTCCTCCGCACTTACACGGGTGACATTACAGCTGTGACAGCGAGCCCCAGCTACCCAGAGGTGAATGACTTGAGGAGTGTCGTGGGGGGAGGTCGAGACGGGGCCTCAGGAATGCGAGCGGCTGGCTGGGACCTAGGGTCCTTTCGCCACCAGTTAGGGAACCCTCCGTGCTTTCCTCAGTGGCGGTGTAGGCTGGGGATCCAGGGTTTGGGGGGTCCTCTGATTTGGGGGTTGGATCTAAGAGCAGACACCAATGTCCTGCCCCAGGAGACCCCTCTCCACCCCAGGTTACAGCCTGGCCACCGGCTGCTCCATAGCGGTCCCTCCTCTAGAAGCTTGCCTTTCGCTTCCTCACAGGGCAAGCCCTGGGGAGAGTCGCAAAGTGGGTGCTTAAGCATCTCTAGTTCCCTTCCCCCATTTCTCAGAAGTGCCTTCTTCCACCTTCCACCTCTGGGGAGGACCCAGCGCCTCCCACCCTTAGCTGGTGTGGACACCTTCACAGGTAGGAATGGTGGTCCTAAGCCCAAGGATGAAACCCTGATATTAGCATTTCAGGCATCCACTCCTGACTTGGGACAAGATAAGGAGGATGGTGGGATTTCCCAATGGACCTGGAACCACTCCAGGTAGGAACAGACACAGGTCATGAAGGAGACCAGCTAGTTTTTCCTCCTCTTCCAGTTTGCCAGGGTGTGTGTGACTTTCTAGCTCAAGTTTCAGCGCCGCCACCTAAAGCCTCTTGGCTTTGGTTGGGCTGGATTTATCTCCTGTCACTGGCGCGAGTAGGAGGTACTGACACAGCCTGAGTAAGTGCGGTTTTAATACCTACCTGCCAGCTGGGAACAGAACCGAGAGTCTACCCCAGCCTCCCGCCCAACTGCTTTCTGGGGTGGGGGTGGGGGTGGGAGGTCAGCTCCGGCAGGAAGCCACACCCACAGGTGTCACCCTCAACCAAACTCACACCCTGGCTCCTCTTCCTCCTCCCTCCTAAGGGCTCATATCCATTTCATTATTCCTGCTGCTGGGCAAGTCTCCCTCTCCATGCCTGGCCTCCCTGGCAGCAGCCTTCTGCCAAAGGGAAGGGCGTGCTCGCTGGTGGGTTTGAACACCCTCCTTCCCCACATGGACGTGTACAGTGGGCGTTGAGTGAGGTTGGAGCTCAGACGATGCCATGTTTAAAAATAGCCATTTGGGGCCTGGCTGGTGTAGCTCAGTGGATTGAGTGCGGGCTGTGAACCAAAGGGTCGCCAGTTCAATTCCCAGTCAGGGCACAGGCCTGGTTTGCAGGCCAGGTCCCCAGTGGGGGCATGTGAGAGGCAACCACACACTGATGTTTCTCTCCCTCTCTTTCTCCTTCCCTTTCCCTCTCTTTGAAAATAAATAAATAAAATCTTTAAAAAAAATAGCCATTTTGCCTCCAGGTCCATCCACCAAACCTACCTACCTCCCTTCTTCCTTCCTTCCCTTCCTTCCTGCCTTCCTGCCATTCTCCCTTTTTCTCTCCCTCCCTTCCTACCTCTCACAGTTTGATGTTTTCACACACACCCGTGAAACAGCACCACGATCAGGGTAGTGAACAATCCATCATGCCACACACACATACACACACACACCCCTGTGGAACAGCACAGCTCAGGGAACAACCCACCAAGCCCAAAGTTTCCTCATGCCCCGAAGTGCCCACCCTCCCTCACCCACTCCCAATCCTCAAGCAACCCCTGATCTACTTTCTGTTGTTACAGATTCATTGCCTTTTCTAGAAAGAGAGGGAGAGAAACATCAATGTGCGGTTGTGTCTTGTGAACCCTGCACTGGGGACCTGGCCCGCAACCCGGGCATGTGCCCTAGACTGGGAATCGAACCAGCGACTCTTTGGTTCACAGACCCGTACTCCATCCACTGAGCTACACCAGCCAGGGCATTTTCTAGAGTCTTTGATAAGTGGAATCTTACCGTATGAGATCTTTTTTTGTCTGCATTCTTTTACTCAGCGTAATTATTCTAAGATTCACCCATGTCATCATAGCATGGTATAACTAGCTCATCCCTTTTTACATTCCATCCCGTCATGTGCACATACCAGAGCTCATGTGGCCTTTGCCTGCAGGGGACATGCGAGCTGTACGCACTCAGGCTGTTATGAATAAAGCTGCTGTAAACTCTCGTGTGCGTCTTTGTGTGGACATGATGCCTTTATTTATCTTGGGTAAATACCTAGCAGTGGAGTGATTATATCATATGGTAGATGTGTTATATTTATATCAATAAAATTATATACAATTATGTGTAATTCTATTATATAATTATATATAATTTGTATATATAAAATTATGATAAAAGCACATAATATAAATTTACCATCTCAACCATTTCTAAGTGTACAGTTCAGTAGCATTAAGCACATTTACATTGTTGTAAATTCAAGAACTTTTCATCTTGCAGAACATTCCCCATTGGCCAGTGACTCCCCATCCCCCTCCCCCAGCCCCTGGCAACGGCCCGTCTACTTGCTATTTCTATGAGCTTGACTGCCTTAGAGGCCTCACATAAGTGACATGTGTACAGTATTTGTAACGTTCTCAAGGTTCATCCCTATTGTAGCGTGAGACAGGATTTTCTTCATTTTTAAGGCTGAATAATATTCCAACATGTGTATGCACCACATTTTCTTTGTCCTTTTAGCCACTAATAGACATGTGGTTCACTTCCACCTCTTGGCTGTTGTAGATAACGCTGCAGTGGGCGTGGGTGTGCAAAGATCTCCTTGAGATTCAACGTTCAATTCTTTCGGTGGTTTTATGAAAGCACCAAACTGTTTTCCAAAGTGGTTGTATCATTTTCCACTCTCACCGGCAGTACGTGAAAGTTCGGTTCCCCTCATTTTCACCAACACTTGGCATGGCCGGTCTTGTTCATTTTAGCCGTCCTGATGTGTGTGTAGTGTATCTTACTGCGGTTTGAATGTGCCTGCCCTTAATGACTGATAATGTTGAGCATCTTTTCATTTGCTTGTTCGTTGTCCAGACAGCTTCTTTGGTGAAGTGTCTGTTCTGCTCTTTTGCCCATTTTCCCCACAGACCTTTAATAAGCTTTATTTTTTTAAACCAGTTTTAGATTTACAGAAAAGATATGAAAATAGTACATCCAGGTTTCCCTATTATTATGTCTCACATTTATTAGATGTTATAGTACCTAGTCTGGTATATTGTTTATAATTGATGAACCAATACTGATACATTATTATCAACTAAATCTATACTTTATTTAGATTTTCTTAGTTTTTACCTAATGTTCTTTTCTGATCCAGGATCTGATCCAGGATAGCACCTCACATTTAGTTGTCATGTCTTCTTGGGCTCCTCGTGTTTGTGACAGCTTCTCTGACCCTCCTTGTTTTCAATGACTTCCGTGGGTCCTGGCCAGGTATTTTGTAGAGTGCCCTCAGCTGGGGTTTGTCCGATGTTTTTCCCGTGATTACACTCGGGTTGTGGGTCGGAGGGAGGAAGACCACCGAGGCAAAGTGCCAGTCTCCTCCCATTTCATCAAGGGTGCCTCCTCCCCACAGGACACGTCGCTGGTGACGTTGGCCTTGCTCACCTGGCCACAGTGGCGTTTGTCAGGTGCTCCACTGTGCACTTACTCGTTCTCCTCTCTCCCTCCTGTGCTTTTGGAAGGAAGTCACTACGCATAGTTTACACCGAAAAAGCAAGGGATTAAACTCCATTTCCTTAAGGCCAGGATGTCTACGTGAATTGTTTAGACACCTGTGTGGAAGATTTGTCTCTTCTCCCCCGTTAGTTCTATATGCGCGAACGACTTGTTTATGTATGTATGTACTCATGGATATGTATTTTGTACTTGGGGTTAGTATTCAACTCTAGTTTTTACTCAAATTGTTCCAGCTTTGGCCACTGGGAGCTATTTCAGTTGACTCTTTTGCCCATTTAAAAAAAAAGCTGAATTGTTTGTTTCCTTATTAAGAGCTTTTATGTTTTCTAGATAAATGCCCTTTGTCAGGAAAATTGTTTGTAAATATTTTCTCACGGTCTGTGATTTCTCTTCCCAGCAACTTTCAAGTCTCCCCCAGTCTTGTCTGCCTGAGAGAGCTGGCCCCGCGCCCCTCGCTCTCCCGTCTCCCGACTCAGTCCTGCCCCTCCCTCTTCTCAGCCTGCGTGGCCCCCAGGCAGTCCCCTCCACAGCCGCCATCGCTGCTTCCGCCCAGGGCGGGGCTCCCAGACACAGGCATCCCTAACCCTCATCTCTTCTCTGAGATCCAAACCCACACCCTCAGCTGCCCACTCGTCATCTCTCCTTGGGCCTCTCCAAGGCCCCCTAAACGCACACCTCCCATAACAAGCTCATGACCTGTGCTCTCCCCACCCCACCCCCTCCCAGGGCCACATTCTCAGCAGATGGCGCCAGCAGCCACCAATTATGCTGGCCTGGTACCTCCCTGCACCCCCGAATCAACCCATCACCGAGTCTCATTTACCTCCTAAACAGGATCTCCCACTTATTTCTACCTTCTTCCAGGTACAAACACCAAACACCTCTCCGCAGCGCCCTGACAGGTTTCCCTGGGTCCCCTATACCCTTGGCAGTGAGTCCCCATGCAGCAGCCACAGTGACCTTGTCAAAGCCAGAGTCAGGTTAGCACATCCCTGCCTAGAAGTCTCCACGGTCTCCATGAAAACCAAGTGTCCTCAGTGCAGCCTACGAGTCCCTGGGCCTCCTCAGCCCCTTCTCCCACCGCAGCGCCCCACCCCGGCCCCAGCCCACTCCCTCCCCGGCCCTCAACGTGCTGGTGCTCCTTTGAACCTTGGCCTTTGTGCACGCTGTTCCCTCCATCTGAAACGGTGCTCCCATCCCGCACTGACCATCCTCTGGGCCACTCGCCCTTCAGATCTCAGCTTAAATGTCCTCCCTCAGGGAAGCCTCCCGGTCAAGTCCTCCCTGCCTCTCTCTCTCCTAGTTCCATGTTCTCCCTTGCCCAACACTTGTCCTGATTTAAACTTGAGATTATCTGAGCGGTCAGGGCCTGCCCCAACGCTGAGCTGTAAGCTCAGGACCAGCCTCACCTCTTTGTCCCCTTCACCTCCGCAGTGCCTGGTATAATGTCTGGCACATATAGGTGCTCAATTAGTATTCACTGGATAAGTGAATTAATCCACAATCAAATACTCAATGTAAATTCAAGTAAGTACAGAAAGGCCATTGATGAGAACTAATCCTGTTTATAAAAATAATTCGGAAAAAAATAATTTTTGCAAACACCATGCTGATGCTGGAGGTTAGTAATGCCACCTGTGACCCCATGCTCTTGCTTTTTCTAGATGCCGCTTACCTTAATTCTCCCTCCAGGAGAGTGATTTTCCCCCGGGTGGAGGTGTACTGCCAGATAGAACTCGCCCTTGGCAATGACTGTCCTGAGCGCAGTACACCAAGCCGCCAAACCGAGCAGGCCAGTCCGGAAGAACCCACACAACTTCGCACTCAGCAGGCTCCCAAAGGGGAAGGAAGCAGTGGCCAGGGTCCACCTGTGTCCCTGCCTGAACAGACTCCTGAATCCACACACGAGTGGCCTGTGGAGTCGCCCGTTTCACCGCCTGTCTCTTCATTTGAGCGGTCACCTGCATCGCCACTGGCCTCTTCATCCTCACATTCTCCGGCTGACCTGCCACCTGTATCACTCTCAGCTGTGCCCTCACCACCCAGCTCAATACCCGCCCTACCACCTGTGTCACCGCAGCAGCAGGCACGACCTGGGTCACCACCCAGATCCCCACACTCCCAGTCGTCCATGTCACTCAGGCCGCCTGTGGGGCCTTCGGTGGTGGGGACACCCCAAACTTTGCCTCCATGTTCTTCCGCATCGCCCGCGCAGCTGCCTGTGGAGGACCTGGGCTCAGAACAGCCCCAAGGTATGGACCCCCTGGCTTCTCACGGCCTCCTCATGTCCGGAGCCCCTTGGCAAGCGTATGACAACGTGGGGGCTGATAACCGTTGCTTTAGAGGGCCGCGCTGGTGAAGTTAGGGCTAGCAGCAGAGGCTCCGCCTGGAATGAGGACAGGCAACCACAGGGGGCAGTGTACTTGGCATTTGTTCATTTCTTCAGCCCCATGATCCTCAAAGTGTGGTTTCCAACCAGCAGCAGTGCGTCACTCGAGAACTCATTAGAAACGAGCATGTTCGGGCCCTCCCACAGACCTGCTAAATCACTGACTCTGGAAGTGGGGGGACCCAGCTGTCTTTTTTACAAGCCCTCCGGGTGATCCTTTGCCCACTTACGTTTGAGAACTGCTCTCTGGTAAATTTTTGTTGTGAAAGCCGCTGTGCCAGGGCAGTGCCACCCAAAGCGTGGCTGTGGAGCACTGCCAGCCCCTACCTGCTGCTCGTGCACAGTGAAGTAGTGCAGGGAGCGAGAGCAAGCAGTTAGAAACGCTTACAGCGACAGACGCTGCCGCGGTGTCGCAGACTTTACCTAATTCATTCGATTGCGTTTTTCGAAAGTACTAGCTATTATGGATTGCAAATAAGGGTTTTCAAAGACAGGTCCTTTGCTGCAGATGGTTTGAGAAGCTGCATTCTAGGGGCTGCAAAGACGAGTAGTTCTCAGTTCCTTACTCTCAGGAAATCTCCCCTCTGCATAGGGAGGGGAGACATGAATACCAACCTCAAAAATACAAGATAAATTATTAAGTTCTGTATTACTAACAAAAATATGTCAGGGGTTTTCACGGAGAATGAGATCACTCCTCTCGGGGGGTAAGGAAGGCTCTTGGGGAGGACGGGGGAGTTGAAACGGGCAGGGTACTGACAACCGTGGTCTGAGGGGTGGGACCGGATGGACTAAGAAGAGCATTTCAGATTTTGTTTATTCTAGAAGGTCAGGTACAAAGAAGGAAAGTGCAAGGTCCATCCGGGATGAAGAGGGTACCTGCTTGGCCACCGTGGACGGTCAGGACGGGGCAAAGGGGGAGGGAATGGAACCAGGTTGTAGAGTCCGTACGGTCCATCAGCAGACTTCCACAGATGAGCAAGCTTTCCTTCTGCTCAGATCTACCCCAAGTCATAAGTGACCCTTTCTCTGGAACAGGTTTACTTCGATTCTTTTCATCTCAATGAGACAAAAATATAAGGACATTAAGAGTCAGAAAATTGGTCAAAGTGTTTCACATGCTCTCTTATTTCCTGTTAAATAAGATGCATTTATTTTATGTTATCACACCTGTGCCTAAAGGTAGCCACCCTCAGGGGCCCGAGCAATCCGGGGCCCTGAGTCGGCATTTCTCCCTCATACCTCATGCCAGGGTGCACAGAGGGCACAGAGAGCCCAGCCGGGGGCGATTTTACCCCCAGGAGACATCAGGCAATATCTGGAGGCCAGAGATGTGCTAAACTTCCCACGATGCACAGGACAGACCACAACAAAGAACTGTGGCCCTTGAGGGCAGTCAGTAGTGCTGAGGGCTAGGAACCCTGTGGTAGCCTCCGCTGAGCCTCTGCCATGTCCTCAGGCCGCTGTGGGGGCTGGGCAGAGAGGGTCAGCGTTACCAGTCCCATAGCGATGGCCATGCAGTTGGGGTGGGGTGCTGCAAAAGGCCCTAGGAAACCTGTAAACAAAGGAACCGCAAATTGATTTGAGTTATCCACCAAGCCTCTGAATGAAAGAACTTCAGGTAGGAGTCCATATTATTTTTATTAAATGTACTACATTATTATATAGTAATCTTCATATATTATATATCCCTGTACTCTGAAAACATGCAAAGGGCCTACTTAAGAACGATGGTCATAAAACTATTAATATTTTCTATTAATAGTTTTGCATAAAGCAGGGGGTGGAGGGGTCAGGCCCCTGAGGGGTTTTTCCTGAAAACGCTCCCTAGCACGGCAGCTTTCTACGAGGGGATCGTGGATGATGTTGCGTGAAGGGTCAGTATCCGTCCTCCGCAGAGGCCACTGCATTGTTGTCAAATCCAACAATATGATTTTGGTCCTAAACATGCAAATTTGAGAATGAGACAGTTCTTTGCTCTTTCTGAACACTCTCACTTACTTCCTATCGTTCTATCTAAAGCAGCTAAGTACCCCTGCTCCATGGCATCTCACTCCTGTCTCCCACATTTTTACTTTTGGCTGCAGTTCCTCTTGCCTCTTTGAGTCCCCAGAGCATGGGGTCCCTGATGCATGTGAAGGAACCCACCAGCAAGCCGGGGCCCCTGGTGAGTGTGAAGGAACCCGCCAGCAAGCCGGGGCCCCTGGTGAGTGTGAAGGAACCCGCCAGCAAGCCGGACACCTTGTAAGTTTCTCCTTCACTGAGAATGCAGTCTTTCCTTTGATGGCGGTGGGGCAGCTAAGTGACATTTTCCATCCTGTCAGCTGCCTTAGGAACATTGGGGTCCTTTTCTAGTTTGTGTGATTGCAGACTACCATCCCTCTTCTGTCTTCTTCAGTGGGGACAGTGTGTGAGAAATGGGCCTGTTCATGCTGACAATGTCATTCTCTTTAGCTTCCTGCTGCTCGCACAGGGGACCTTCTCCAAGTGCAGTGGGACACTCCGGTGACGTCTCAGTTCAAGAGAGCAAGCGGGCTGCTGCATCCTGGCCCTGGATAGCCACTGCATGCTATGAACTGAGGGCCTCCCTTAATCCAAAAGATTTTTTATTGGCATGATAAGGAGGCTGATATTCCTGTGTTGTAGATTGTCCCCAGAAAAGTCGTGCTTACAATGCACACCAGTTGTCTGGGTTGTGTACCGTGCTCCGCGATTATCTCTGCAGCCATTAGGAGCGGGCCTGAGCACCTCCATACTTTTGAGTTCCCAGGCTCCCTTTCTGGCTGGATACCAGTTGGGTTAGTCAGTGGGAGGCCAGCAGGAGGTCAGAGGGTGGGTCAAGGGCATTTCTGCCCAGAACCTCATGCCCGCCTGCCCGGGCTGCTCTGGCAGTGGCTGGGTTCCTCTGCGGCCAGAGTGAGACCGATGGGGAGAGCAGGGCCTGCTACTTTTCAGGTTCCCACTCCACAGCATGTCATAGCAAATGCATTAACATGCACCTGATTCTTTCACTTAGTGTAATTTTCATTATAAAACTTTCTGTAAGAGTTTGCATATATTTAATAATTTTGTGCTTGGGCATAAATTATGTGTTTTGTTCACATGATTTAAACTATTGCCTTGACAAATAACTATAAAAAAGTTTGAATTTCTATTGACTAGTTAGCACGATGTTACTCAGATAAATATTCACTGATTATGAAATACAGGTCACGGGGAACGCTGATGCTCCCAGGTCTGAGAACCGCAGCACGGGAGCGTCCGATACCTTCCGAGCTGGAGCAGGGCCCTGAGGGGAGGGCACAGGACGGGGCGCTCCAAACCACCCACGACCTCTCTCTGCCCAGGGCGAGCCCCGCTGCAGGCTCCCGCCGGGCCAGCACGGTATTCAAGAACAAGCCAAAGGCAAGTGGCACCAGGAAAGGCTTCCGAAGACAACCACGCTCCAAAACACCGGGCAGCAGAGTGCCGTGAGTATGCTCATGTTTCTTAAACCCACAGGCAGGAGTGGCTTCGGGAGGGGTCTGCAGGAAGATTACAAGAGGTGGAGGGGTCAGGAGAATGGGAGGTAGGAGCTGGGCTTTGGGGTAGGACGCACCAACATGAAATCTGCGATCCGCCACGGTCTCACTCAGCATGCTTAGGATACATGGCCTCTCTGAGCCTCTACTTCCTGATCTGTAAAACGGAGATAATACCGACTCACAAAGCTTGTGAGTGTTTAGTGACGTCAACTGTGTATATTCCTTCACAGAGAGCAGATGTGTAACAGCACTCGATAATCAGTAGATACCACAGTTCTATAACTCCCGGAGGTTGACCAGCTACCTCTGAGCTTCTGAAGAGAACTGTACTAGAAAATCAAACTAGAGAGGTCGGTGCCCACGTGACCCTCACCGTGTCAAGATCCTAACTGTTCCAGACCTCCAACTAAAGGCCCTAATCAGTGTAGGCCAGCTTCTTATAGCTTTTTGCCTATATTATATTGTCATTGATTTAATCAATCAACATTTATTACCTAATAAGTGCCAAGCACTCTTCTGGGCTCTGGGGAAATCAAAGATGAATTAAACTTGATCCCCAGCTCTCAAGAGTTTATCTTGAACTTTGAACTTCAGACCAAAGACGAATAAAACCTAGTAATTTGATGAACTATGAGCCCCACATAAACCAAGCCTTAATTTTTTTTACTGAACCACAACATTGTTGAAGGTACACACCTACATACATACACACCCACAAACTCAAAATGCCAGCCTCAAACCTAAACCAAGCTGGGTGTCATCTGTAATTATTTTCCTGGATTATTTAAGTATTCTCCTAAAGGGACAGACCCACGTTGCTATTTAGTTTGCTTCAAGGCTTTATTGCTCAGAAAAATCCCTAAATCCTTCTAAGAAACATCCTTCTAGGTTGCTCCTGTGCTGGGTGGGGGTCCCTGGGTGGGCAGGGGAATGTGTGAGGGAGACGAGGTCAGAGGCTCACCTGGGGCAGGTAGGTGCTTCTCAGGTGAAGGGAAGCAGTGTGGTGGGGAGGATATTCTCAGAGCCGCTACAGGAAGTAGGGCAGACCCACAGGGCACTTTCTGGATTAATGGGTGGGCAGGGAGCGTGCAGGGTCCAGCAGGCAATTGGGGGTCCCCAGTGGCCACTGGGTCAGTGCAGCCTGGGATTGTTCTCACTCTGATCCTTGGTGTCCATCTCTAAGACTTCCTTGACCGTTGGGTGTCCATACCTCTGTCCCTAGGCAGTGAGGTTGCAGGCTGGCCACGGTGGGTGTGGGGAAGCCTCCCTGGCTGGGAGCCGCCTGGGAGCCAGGTCCCCACCTGGGTCCCCTGATTCGTGGGCCAGCCTCTTCCACACGTCAGAGCAGTGGGAACTGTGCGGTTCAACCAGAACTGCCATGGCTGGCAGACTTCTGGAATCAAGGCGCCTTATAAAAAGCAGGCATTGATAAAATGAATAAAACAACACTCATAAGGCGTGGGAGCCACTGTTGTCAGTGGGTCGCACGTGCTGTGTCCAGCGCTCCTTAGGAGCACAGGCTATGAAGCTGCCGGGGGGCGACCCACCGTGGACGGTCTTAAGCAATTCCACAGATTCACTGCTCGGAGCAGCAAAGACCCGGGTAGGGTGCAGAAAAGAGGAACTCAAAAGCATTAGGCAGCCCGGCTGGTGTGGCTCAGTGGATTGAGCACAGGCTGGGAACCAGAGGGTCCCGGTTCGATTCCCGGTCAGGGCACATGCCTGGGTTGTGGGCCAGGCCCCGGTGGGGGCCATGTGAGAGGCGGCCATGCATTGTTCTTTCTCCCTCCCTTCTCCTCCCTCTGAAAATAAAAAAATCTAAAAAAAAAAAGCATTAGGCATAGAGAAGGAGGGCGGAATTGCTCATTCCCTCCCAAACTGCAATCATGGGGATGCCGTCACTTCCATGGGCTAGTCCTGTGCAAACTCCTGGTCCCCAGCTGATGTCCCTCCTGGCAAAGACAAGAGAGGCTGGAATGAAAGCTACAGTGTAGGTGCTCCATACGTTAATGTGCATGTGAATGCGTGTGCATGGACACACACTTTAAATCAGATGTTCAAATGTATACTCTGATGTTGTATTAGTCAGTTATTGCTGCTATGATAATGCTGCATAACAAACAACCTCCCTGCACCCCAGATCTCAGTGCATTACAAAACAAAGCTTTGTTTTTCTGTTTCTGGGTCTATGAGTTACAAGGGATAGCTCTACTTAGGCTACAGGCTGGGGTCAAGTCCGCTCCTGGCCCTTTCATTCCAAGACCAGCAGTTACGCCAGAACTGCCCTTCTCCCGAGCATAGCTAGACACACGCGTCAGCATCGTTTTCCTCTGCCAGCCTGTCTGTCCTCCGACGGAGTTCAGTGGTTCCATCTCGCTCGGGTGGCCTCAAAGCGGAAAGAGGAGAAATTGAGAGACCGCCTGCGGGCTATGACGGGAAGTGGAGGAGGTCCATCTTGCTGATTGCTACTCAGATCCTCCTAATTGTCAGACTTTTAACATTTCCACCATTTAGAGCCTCTTCTCTGAGTTACTATGGAATTTCTACCTATTCAAATGTGAATATAACAATAATAGCTAAAAGGTATGTAGTAGTTACTATGTCCTAAGCACTGTGGCACAGAGAGGTTAAGTAACATGCTCAAAGTCACACAGTGGGTAGGTGGCAGAGCTAGGATCCAAATCCAGGAGCCTGTCACCAGCGTCTGGATGTTGACCACAAAGTGATACAACCCAAATTAGCCACCCAGAGCTGGAGTGAGAGTCGGAAGTCACAGGGTCTGGTCCTAGTTTCTCCGTTTGGGCAGGGAGAGGCCTGGAGTTGCACAGGGAGGTGCACAGGGGGACCTGGCAGGTGGTCAGGCTGCCATGCCAAGGAGGTTGGACTTTACCTGTGGTGCTGGCGGCCACCATGGGGTTTAAACAACAGAACAACACAATCTACTTTGAAAATTATCCAGTAATGTACAAATTTACATGCCAGCATTTCTCCAAGATGGGTTCAGCAGGTGTCTTCCTGCAGTTTCCCAGAGAGGGCAAGTGACTTGCCCAGAGTCACACAGCAGGTAGAGGAAGGTTTGGAATTCAGGTCTTCCCTCCCCCAGGTTTTGTCTCCTTTCTCCTCACATTTCTTCCTCAGCTTCTCCCATCCAGGTCTGCTCCCTGCCCACTCAACTTTTCTCTGCTCTCCACTTCCGAGACTGTTTGGGTCACCTACAGACCTCATCCCAGCGAGATCCAGGAGTGCAGCTGCCCTGAGGTGTGGACCACCCCAGGGTGTGCCCGGAGGCCGGGCACTGCCTGCCTTGTCCCTAGTTGCTGGGGTGACCCTTGAACACCATCAACCCAGTGTCCCTTCTGCCCCCACCTGCCTCTTCCTGGTCACAGTCAAGGCCAACAGCAGCCCATAACGCCTTGTGCCCTAAGAAAACAGCACACCTTCCTTGAGAACTTGACTGCCAGCTGCTGGAAGGTTGTTCTAATACACTGACTTTGTTAAAACAATTGACTGCTGACCGCTAGAAATCTGTGTGAATGATATACAAAGCTACAAAAGTGTGTGAATAACGTAGAAAACAGTACAAATGACATACACCATGAATATGCCCGCAAAGCGCCCATCCCTGGGGTTGGCAGTGTGACCTTGCAGAACTGCCCTCGGCGCCCTGGGGCCACTCCCCCTCCTCCCCCTCCCAGAAAACCCAAATATTAACCAGACTTTGTAAACCCAGTAATGTGTCAAACTCTCTTTTATCAACTCCTGCTGTGCAAACTGATTCTCCATTTGCAAAAGACCCTTGTATAATAAAGTGACCCTTCTAACTGGCTTTTGGTATGAACGGAGAGTTCCAATTTGGACGCATCCGGTTGGCTATAGTGGGGCCTGGCTCCTTGCTCGGACTGCCCAAGGGGTGTGAAGGGGTGTGAGGAACATTCTCGGTTGGAGACAAGGGGGAGGAAGTCCTAGATGAGGGACTTAGACATGACGAACCTGTGTCTTTCCCTAGGGCGCTGTGAGACGAGAGAGAAAACTTGAGCTGGGACAGGAGAGAACCTGACAGCCCGAGGCCAAGACTTCTCCCCTCTTCTCAGCTGCTGACCCCTCACCTTGAGGCCTTTTGGGGACCAGGATGACACCCACTACCAAGGCTGTTGGTGCAGGGGACCCTGCTTCTCCCGGGCGACCATCTTCTTGTCTAAACATCCTCTTAGCTTCCCCGTGGGCCTTCCAACCCTTCCACTACCCTGCTCTGGTCAGACGGACAGACAAGGACAGACATCCACATGGACTGGAACTGAAGAGCACACTGCACCGCCCCCTCCTGGCTGGAGGGGCTCTGCGCCTCCCTCTCAAGCCCTGCCTGAGTTTGCTTCTGAGATGGGCCAGCTCAGTCCTAGCCCTCAGGATCTATCTGACCATAGCGCACAGCCCTGGGGGCCAGGCAGGGCTGAGCCACGGACACTTTCCTGTTTCCTGTGGTGTCAAAAAAACAGGTTCTTCTTTTGTTTTGTTTTAATTCACACAGCATACTAAAAGCTCGACTTGGAATTTCTGGGCTCTGCCTCTGCCGCTTGCTGGAATCCCCTGATGGCGCTGAGGTGGCGTCAGCCTTCCAAGCTCCCCAGGGACTGTCTGACACAGCCATGTCCAGCTGGCGGCCCTGGACCTCCTTGAGTCCTGGTGTAGTGCTAGAGGAAATTGGGGGGTCAAACACCCCGGCCCCTCCTGTCCTTGAGCCTGAATGAGGGCAGACTCAGCGGTTCACACCAAAGTGAACATGTTCCATGATAAAGACACCTTCGGCCCCAGTTTTTCCAGCCTGTTCAGAAAAAAATTAGCCCCTCCGCTGCCCAGAGCGCACATAACCTCCTGCCCCAGCAGGCCCAGTACGGGAGCCCAGGCTGTCCCCAGGCCTCAGATGAATTTGCCTAACAAATCCTGGAACGCACATCCCAGGGGGCTGGGCTGAAGACAGCCCAGAACTGGGCTGGGGCACCTGGGAGGGCACTTGCGGACTTAGCCGTGGAGGGTGGGGGCTGTCATGTCCAGGAGGCCCCAGGGGAGCCTGCTTTTAACAGGCTGGAGCAGAATCAAGTCCCCGGTGTCCTTGGACCCCCCACCCACTTGGATTCTGTGGCCCAGACCACTCCAGGGAAGCGCCCTGGTTCTGCAGAGTGACCCGCCCGGCCACAGGCGTCTCCTCTAGGAGTGGCCTTGCCCTTGGCAGGTGGCCGTGTGCCCAGAGGCCTGAGACGCAGGAACCAGGGGAGGGAGCGTGTCGGTCCAGCACAGCTCAGGAACGCACATCGCTTGGTGTGCGAGGGAGAACCGAACCCGGGCTGTCTGCTCTCTTACCCCAAAGCTGCTCTTGTGTTCGTTCTGTGTCAGTAAAGCCCTCGGATGTCTTCCTTCATTTTGCTTAATTTCCTGTTTCCCCACTTTGAGGTGATCAAGAGAATTGTTCTTGCGTTAGTTCCAGGGTTGCCAGGTGAAATACCAGAAGCTTTGTTAAGTTTGAATTTCAGATAAACAATGAATAGTTATTGAGTATGTCTCCAGTACAACAATTATTTTTTTGTGTATCTGAAATTCAAATTTAGCTGGGCCCCCATATTTTTATTTGCTAAATTTGGCAACCCCTAATTAGTTCCTTTCTTCTTTTTATTCTTTAAAAAACCCACTAATGGATTGTTTTTGTTTTGGTTTTTTAAATATTTATTTATTTATTTAGAGAGGGAGAAAGGAAGGAGAAAGAGACAGAGAGAAACATCAATGTGAGAAAGAAGCATGGATCTCTTGCCTCTCACATGTGAGACCGAACCCACAATCCAGGCATGTGCCCTGATAGGGAATCGAACCAGTGACCTTTTGGTTCACAGACCAACACTCAACCAACTGAGCCACACCAGCCAGGGATATTGGATTGTTTTTTGATGCCATCCATAGTCACCACGCTTTGAAACTGGGATGTCTCACTGGTGCCAAGGCCAAGGTCAGAACACTCTCTGGTTTCCCAAACAAGTAGATCTGAATGAGCTACAGTGCTGCCCTCTCTGTGACCCTGCTAACACCTCGAACTCAACCAGCTCCCGCTGACCCCATCATCTCTGACTCACCCACTTAGCCTCCTGACTTCTCAGGGTGGGAAATTAGGTTAATTATGTCTTGCTGTTTCTTGCCTACCTTTTAAGAGCCATTCAAAGCAGCCAGGTCTGCCACGTACCCCAGTGTTCTGGAAAGCCTCTGAGATGTGACTTGAAGGAGGCTTTCCAGAACCCCCCGCACATTGTATCCACCACCCTGTATTCCCACTGACACAAAATTCCCGTAGCCAGTGAGGTCCATCAGCATCCTGCGGGTGGGACTGTGTCTTTTACACCAGACCCAGCACATGGTAATTGCTCAATAAATATTGGCTGAATAAATGAGCTAATGGGTTGTTCTGTCTGTAGCTGACTGTGAGGCCTCGAAGGAGGCGCCACGACACTCTGAGCCTTAGCCTCCCCGTCTGGGAGATGAGGACAGTAATACTGCCCCCTGCTGTCCTCAGAGCATTGTGGTGAGCCCTCAAGGCTCAGGTATGGAAAGGTGGTTTGAAAAGAAGACAGGCCGCCTCCCAACAGGGTCGCCTCCCCCTGGGAGCCACGGGAAGAACTCACGTGTAATCTGAGAGAGGGGGAAGGAGGCCTCTAGTGCATTTCAATGGAGGCCACATTTTCCGGACCCCAAAGCAGGCACTATGTTCTGTCAATTCTATCCCTCTGTTCTGAGGGACAGAGTTTAGGTACCAGAATTTAGGGACTAATAAAACAGATGATAGAGAATCAGGACTGGCCCACATTTACCTGGACATACAATTAATTGTCACCTTAAGAGTCACCTTAAGAATGTCAGATCTGGAGGGTAAGTATCTTGCCTCCAAAGTCTTCAGCGGATGGGCAGCATTGGCCCAGAGCGCTTTTTTTCTCTGCCTCAGCAAGGTGGCTCCCCAAGGATGGGACACCTGGAAAGCACCCAGAGAGGGTCCCCAGGCAGGGACCAGGAGGCTGACCCCCACAGCTGTTCAGGCACCTAACAGGCCTCGATGTGGCCGGTGGGCCCCGTCTCGTCCCACTGTGAATAATCCAGGTGAGACCTTTGTGCGAGTCAGTTTCTTTATTTGTTCAAATAGCACAGTCCAAAAATGAGACATAGATGCCAGCATCGGGAACTCATACCAAACACACAGCTCAAAGAACATCATTCCAACTGAGAAACTGCATCCAGAAGGTTCCTGACCCCCATTTAAACCGACCGCCACCCTCCACATTCCGGCGCTGCAGTCCTAAACACTGCCTGAAACAAACCCACAAACAGCTCGCCTCTCCCACTCCTTAGAAGCAACAGCACTGAGTGACTTTCAGAGCATGCTCAGTTGAAATTCCTGACCTTCGCCTCAGGTTTGAGGTCAGTCCTATCTAAGCACCCAAGGCCTCTGCCCTGGACTTGTCCCCGCCCCCCACCCCAGTCCCACCCCGCAGTGCTCGCCTCAGGCTCAAGACCGCAACACGATGTCCTTCAAGGGTGACAAGACTGAGTTTGCCACCCAGGTGTTCACTCCCTCGCCCCTATGGCCACGTGTTCCAGGCAGTGTACAAGGGCTGTGTTCCCCGCCCGTGGCGTGCACAGAGGTAACAGACACGTGGGAAGTGTGTGCACCAGAGCCAAGCTGTTGGAGCAGTTCAGCTGTAGAAGGCAGAGCCCTGACGGCCCACATGTCACCTTTGGACAAAAACAAAAAGGAGGCCCTTTCTCAAGACCACTGCCATCAGCTGGAAAACTGTCATCATAAGTCTACAAATCCACAATGTCTAGGAAGGGAATAGCACGGCCTGGGCCATGGTGTCTTCAGCAGAGCACGCCCGTGCAACCCTCCGTGGTCGTCCGGCTTGAAGCCCTCCCCCAGGTCCCTGAAGACTACCAGATTGGGTCTGTAATACATAGTTTTCAGAACCCTTCACATTCATGTTCTCACTGACTCTTGGCAAACCCCCATGGGATGGGAGAGCTGAAAGGCATCCGCTTCATTTCTCTGGTGACAGAATTACAGGACACAGGTTTGGAAGGTTTCTGATACCAGTGATCCCAAATCCATAGGTCTCCCCTAGCTGGGCCTGCAGAGCTCCTGGGAGGCATCTGCAAATCCGTATGGGCAGTAAGCACTGCGAACTGAATAAGTTATGTGTTGCCCACAGAGGCACACCTGGTTAAACGCATCTGGGTGTTCCGGTGAGAGATTAAACAAAAATTTGCTTTTAAAACTGAAGACTCGTTAAAACCAACACCTGAAAAAAAATGTCAGCAAGTCTTCTATACAGTAGTGGCATGTTTTTAGCTCGGTGAATCAAGCAATACGGTAATAAGGTTAAGGATTTAGTAACTCTTAAATAAAAGTAAAACCCCACGGGCACGCTAAGTCGGCACTAGGGTTGTCAGCAGAATGCAAGGGCTTCGAGTTCTGGCCCAACTCTCCAAACCATGCTTGTCGAGGCAGCTCCCCCCTTTCCTCCCGCCCCACAGTCTCGGGATAGAATCATTGGCTGTACAAGTCCAGCTGAGGAGCAAGGCCTCCCGTGAATGTCTAACAAGCTGCCTGGATCTTAGGAGTTCTCCACTGTTTCTTTCATTCATTCCTTCCTTCATTCATTCAGTTAGTGAGTGCCTCCAGCTCAGGGGAGAGGATATATTTAGCCACAGAGTAAAACACTCACTATCCTGTTTAGACAGATTTTAGCAATATAGAACCAGAAGGGACATAATGGGTCACCTCGGTCCAGAACCCAAGGTCTGGAGAGGACAGGGGCACACAAGGCCTTGCAGTGAGTTTGAAGCAGGTCGGCAGTTGGATGCCCGAGTCCTAACTCCCAGTCCAGTGCTCATTTCTCCCAGCATAGTCTCTGCCTCTCGTTCTGAGGAAGAATCCTTTGTGCATCCTCAGTCTCAATAAGCCCACGACGACGTGAGGATGCAGAACGGTCGTCCACTCTTCTCTGCAGTCCTGTCTGCGAAGCCCTGAGTTGGGATAATTATGAAGCCTCCTCAGGGTGTCCTGGCTGAAGCCACCAGTTGTTTGGATTGTTCAAGGGTGCACTTAAGGGTGAAGCACAGCTTTCAATCTGGACTTTGGACCTCAGGGCTTGTGATGTTCTGGGAGGAGAAAAAGAACAGAAGTTTTAGCCAGAGCCCAATTATTTGCAGGTTCCACTCTGAAAACAATAGACTTCACATGAACCCATCGACACAGCAGACTCATTCCTCGTCTGGGTCTTTGCTCACACAGCACCTTCCACCTGCCATGTCCTCTCCCCCCACCTACAGCCTCTCCATCCTCAAAATCAATGCCTGCCACCTCCTGGAAGTCTCCCAGAACCAATTTGCTTTATTGGCCTCAATTACCACTAATTGGGCATTTAATTGATATTAAATTTTGTCATCAGTAAACATTCTGTCTTTCCCACCAGCAGAACATCCCTCAGGCCCTCACAGAGCCTTGAGCACTGTCTACTGGTCGCATGAATGAGTGGATGAATGAATGAAACCAGAGGATGGAGCCAGGGCTCCTGAGGGTGTCAGAACTCATGTTTCTGTAATATCTTTCCCAAAGAACTCAGATCACTCCATAAGCTATTACCTAATCCATCTTAGGGGCCAAACTGTCTGTAATCCCCCATTCTCTGGGAGAAGACAGCGAGGTCGAGAAAAGAGAGGTCTAAGGTCACGGGGAGTTCTCAGCAGGAAAACAAGCCAATGCTGTGCAGAGCATTGGAATAACCAGGTAGAAGTGTAGTGGAGTGAGACCAGCTTTCTCGGAAGCCTCAGCCCACGGCGCCCTACGCTCATTCCGGGAGAGGAAGACAGCGTGTGAGGGGCGGTGACACCTCTGCGACAGCGCTCTGGCTTCCCGGGACGCACGGGCTCTGGGTCTGTGCGTGCCACACCGACAACGTTTCTTTCCTTTAAAGTCACGCCCTCACTCAGCAGCTTCTGCCATATAGAGCGGGGTCCAGTGTTTGTGAGCAGGTTATCTTCAGTGGATTTGAAAGGGGAAGGGAAAATTGTTCATCAGAGTCCTCCAGAAAACACATGAAAACTCAGACGTTTCAAAAACACAGTGATAAGTATTATTTCTAAAGGGAACAGCTCAGAGCCTGGAGCGAGGGGAAAGCGTGAAAGCAATCAGAAGAGTGAGAGAGACTGCAGAGGGAAGGCTACTGTGAACCCTCCAGCCCAGGTCGGGGCGCAGCGCCTCCAGGAAGCCCTCCAGAGGCAAACAGCCCATGGAGCCTTCTCACTACCTCCTCCACCCTTATTTGAATGTGATCTTACTTTGCTTTGCTATTTAAATTTTATGACACTTGCAAGTTGGGAATCCAAGTAGCAGAACCCCTGAAATAATAAGCGGGTGAGCTTAGCTGGCAGCCAGCCTGGTGTTCCATACCGATGTCGAACAGTACGAAAACACACATGGTTAGACACCAGAGCCAATAAGGAAAATGCAAGTGAAGCCAGTGAGGGTGTGGGGAAAGAAAACGGTCACCGTGGTATAGAATTGTCTCAAAAGTCCTCAGCAAGCAGGTGGCATTTGAGCTGGACCCCAGAAGTCCTGACCTGGGCAGGGGGCGGAAAGTAAGCAGATCCTGTCTTGACCACGACCGTGTCCTCGCTTGTGCCCTTGCGCCTCATGGCGGTTTCTCACCTGCTGGGCCTCCCTGTACGGGAACTGGGGGTAGCGCAGACCCATCAGGCTGGGCACGGTGTTACGATTGTTGGCCAAGCCAAAGGCAAACTGGTAGGGCCTCTCAGCAGGGTTCCTGTCGGAGTCCGGGGAGCAAGCGCCCTGTCTGCGCAGGGTGGCGGTCAGCTTTATGAGGGACGAGTCTGGGAGCTGGTAAAAAAACCGCTTAAAGCTGGGGTGCCGCCTGATCTGAAAGCAGAAATGAAAGCAGACCATCAGCGTTGCTGGCAGGCGACCTTCCCACCCATGGCCAGGCAGAGTGTGCCTCATTGTCCCTGGGACGAGCTCCTGGGTTCAGTTCTGCTGCCTCTCACAGCCGTTCAGCATCTGTGCTGCAAGACCCAGCTGCAAATAGGACAAAGTGGGCGGAAAGCGCAGGTCTTTGGACCCAGACAACTGTGTTTAAATCGCATCCACTAGCTGTTGGCCTCTCTGAGTCTCTGCTTGGTCAGGTAGAAAATGGGAAGCTGACACACCCCCATTATTGTTGGGGGAGGGGATTAGGTGAGGTGGTTCACGTGAAATGTTTGTCAGCATAGATATGGATGACTTTTAGTTCCTACCCTAAACCTCCTCTTCTTCACACGTAAATGTCTTAGGTTGGGCTCCCCTGAGGCCGACCCAGACAGACAAGGTCTGGGGTGAGCTCCTGTATGTTGAAAGTGGCTCTGGGAAGCACCGAAGACCTGGGATGAGGACGGGAAAGCAGCAACACAGGCTGGCAACTGGAGCCCGCCCCCCACGGGGCACTCGAAGAACCAGCTCCTCAAAGTTCTCCCCACCCAGGGCGAGGAGCTGGGGGCTGTGTCCACCAGCTCCTATCAGCCATTGGTTGAGGGCTGCTCCTGGGGAGGGAGAGGGGGTTCATTCTAACCTTCACATGGTGGCAAAGTGGCTTTGGGGGCCAGTCCTCAGGCAAAAGCGTTCAGGCTCCGGCCGTGGGGAGTCGGGCCGAGCACTGTAAAGCACCTACATGTCCTCCAGCTGACCGCTGCGTCAGTGACCTGAGCTCACACCCGATGACCCCTTCATATGTGACATGTGTTCGTTTCTCCATGTAGACTGTGAGGTTCGGGGAGGGGGCAGGGAACTGTCTGTTATAGGCTACTTAGCAGGGGAGGAAAATCTAAAAGCTTCAAAGAATTGGAGACAAAATGATGCGGAAGGGTGTGCCAGGGCTGACCCCAATTCAAATCCATCCAGACCCAGGGAGGAGGCCTCCCAGGGGTGGGCCCTGAGCAGCACTTCGAGGCGGGTTTGGGTCGGGGGAGGTCCTGGCTGGACAGGGAGCCACAGGAGCTTCACATTATTTTAAACAAACATTGGTCTCATCTTCTATGTGTGTGGCATTTTCTATACATGTACTAAACTTTGTCAAGTAGGTATTTATCTCCGTTTTGCAAAAGAGGAAACTGAGGCTGAGAGAGGTGAACAGACACGCCCAAGTTTGGCCAGATACAGAAATGGGAACTGAACCCAGGTCTCAGTGGTGGGTTGATGAGGCACCTGGGGTTACCCTTGGGGGGACTAAGTAGTCTTACCTGCTCCCCCAAATGGCCATCCACTTCTTGGAGAAGGGCCACCAGCTTCTGGATGATCAGCTCCTCTGAGGAAAAGAAAGAAGAATTGAGAGGCTGTCAACAAGTTCTGCAGTGACACATCTGTAGATTATGACTATTGGTCTCTAAAACGGAGCACACAGATAAACTATGAAGGGCACAGAAAAATCTTCCCTCAACGAGAGCTGCAGCATGAGAGCTTCGTTTGGGTTTGCTTTATAGAAACAGAAGGGACTGCTGTGCTTCACCTGGCACCATTAGACAGATGGGAAAACTGAGGCCTCCCGATGGCCCTTATCCAGGCTACCGAGTAGCACAGTCAGGAATGGGAGTTGGGACCAGGAACAGCCAATCGGAACGCGGGGAGGGGAACTCCATGGCTGCCGATGGAGCAGGAACGGTCCCGTCGGCCAGGGTTATAAGCAGCGCTGTGCAGGTGGCTGCTCGTACCAAGGGTGCGTTGTAAATATTCAGGGAAATTGTCGACCCATCGTTATAAAGTGTTGGCAGCTTGAAATCGGCCACAGTGGGGATGTTTGTGCCACAGAAATCTTCAAAGGCTACAGATGGGGGCTTCCCTTCTGACACGGCCCCTCCAAGAACTTGTTTGCCAGTATGTCACTGATTATGAGACCAGAGCAAGCTAGGGATTTGATGAAACATCAAGCAAGCCACAGGGGTGGGGTGGGGCGAAGTTTTATCCCACAGAATAGACAGGTGTTCTCTACCTGAAAAAGGCTCTTCGCCTCGAACCCTGCCCCAGCAGCCCCAGTTGGAAGGCCAGCCCTATCTCCTCTCTGCCCTCAGAGTCTCCCGGATGTTCGTCGCTGCCCTCCCCATTCCCCACTCAAGTGTGGCCTGTGAGAGAAACATCAGTTAGTTGCCTTTCACATGCCTCCAACGGGGAAGCTGGCCCACAACCAAGGCACGTACCCTGACTGGGGGTGAAACAAGTGACCTTGCGCTTTGTGGGACGACACCCAACCCACTAAGCTGCACCAGTCAGGGCCTCAGGCCCGGCCTGAGAACTCCATGGGGCAGCATCCCAGGGGACAGCAGATGGTACTAACTAGATTCACTCGCTCCCTCTGGCAGAGGTCCCCCTTCTGGCTTGTGGCTTCTGGCCTGGAAGGATGCTTCTGAGGATCCAACTCGTCCCCCTTCTGCAGGCGAAGACTCCTGGAACTCAAGACCCTCCAGCTCTGAGGGCAAAAAGGAGCTCGTGTGAGTGTGTTTGCACCCGCCTCAGGTCCACAAGCACATCATGGCGCCCAGGTTCGGACAAGCAGCGGTCCACAGGCACGGCACGAGAGGGGTCCTGGTTTTCCAGGCTCCTGGGTGAGCCCCCAGTTCCCCTGGACCCACCTCAGAGGAGTTTACAGGACTCTATTTGCCCCCTCCAGAAATCTCATTCTTTCTTCCCCCAGCCCCCTCTGCCTCCTCTGCCCGGGAGGAAAACCAGCAGGCCTGCCAATGGGTGGACACGCTCCCCCTTTCACTCTGAGAGGCTCTTCTGATTCTTGTAGCCTGTCAGAGCCTCGCGCTCTTCATCTGGCCGAGGGGAGTACTAGGACTGGCCTCTCGGGTTGGTGAGCTGGTGAAATGAGATGATGCGTGAAAGTGGCGTGGAGTGGCCCTCCATAAATGTCAGGTAATCACTATAAACCAGTGGGCCTCGTGCTCGGGCGCAGCGAAGGACAACCCAGGGCATGTCCTCCTTCATCAAACCTGGGTCTGTGCTCTATTAGCTTTCCAGGTGACACTGATGCACTTGTCTAGTGTACAGACGCACTGTCCTCCTACCACGTTTGTTGCAGACGTGTGTGTGTGGTGGGATGGGGCAGTGTGTTGTGGGTCCTGTCGGCAGCGCACGCCTCTCTCCTCCCCACCGTCCTCTCACACCGCCCCACTCTGCTCAGAGCAGAGAGCAAGTCAGGACTGAGCAACAAGCCACACAGCTGGCCAACCCCTGCCCTGGAGGAAGCTCGGGGTCAGAGGCAGCCTGTTACCATGGCAACACCAGGCCTACTCACCAAGGCTGCTGGCGTTGGAGGGCCGATGGCCCCCAACACACAGGGGCAGATAGCTGGGCCTCTTGAGCAGCCGGGACTCTGGGCTGGCGGCACCGGCAGCTCCCCCTCTCTTGGGCTCCTTAGAGCCATGTTTCTTATGAGAAAAGGCTTTTATGAAGCTGGACTTTCTCTCCTGGGATTTCTTCCTGCAGGGTGCGGTCAGGTGTTCTACAGCCACCTCTGGCTCCTGGACTTGAAGTTGCTGCGGGCCAGAGGAGAGAGATTGAGTTATGGCCCTTGACTTTGAGGAAATTGCAAGTGAGCTGGGGAAAGAGACCCGCATCCCCTGAAACCAGAGAGACCCACTTTGGCCTAGAGGGTGTGGCCCAGAACAAAGAGCCATTGATGCTTAGAGGTGGGAAACGAGAATGTCCTGCAGCCTCAGGAAGGGGGAGGGTCAGGATGTAGAATTGGCGCAGATTCGGGGAAGTTATTACACCAGGCAGTGGCAAGGGGGGTCCATAGTGAGGGTCAGGGTTGGCGGGGGATGCCCTCCTTACCTTCTCTCCCTCCTGTTCCTCCTCATCTTGGAGTAGGGCGATGATCTTCTGAATAAATTTTTCTAAAAACGAACAAAGTAGTTGCTTACACTCTAGTAAAAGAAAAGCATTTCTTTGGTCAGTCTTCATTTCCTAAGGCCCTGGCTGGGTGATTCTCATGGGTCTCCAGAGTGCTAACGAGCTTGAGTTTGTGGCTATCTTGGTCCTGACCCACTGGGATCCACCGTTTCTCAGACCTGGCCGAGCGCAGAGCTGGTTTCAATGGAACGTACTCTTCAATGGAACGTACACACTCCCAGTGAGGGCACAGACGTGCTGCCCTTAGGTGTGAGGAACAGCACAGGGGCCCTACTTGGTTCCCCTTCACGGGACATTTTTTGTGAAAAGCAAACAAGGCCAAGTGGAGTTAGGGGAAAGCAGGTCTTTTTTTTTTTTTTTTAATTGATTAGAGAGAGACATCAATTTGTTGCTCCACTTATTTATGTATTCATTGGTTGATTCTTGTGTGTGTTCTGACTGGGGATCGAACCCACAGCCTTGGCGTATGGAGATGATGTTCTAACCAACTGAGCTACCCAGCCAGGGTAGAAGCAGATCTTTAAGAGTATCGTCAGGCATATGGAACTGAAAGTGATTATGATTCTAAGATCGGCTCCGCCGATGATAAGACAATAACGATGACAGCAGCTACCATTTGTTGAGAGTCTCTCCTGTGGCCCCCACCCCTTCCTATCCTCTTTACCTCTCCGGGGGCGCTGAACAACCGCAACGAGAATAATAACAATAAACGACAGCTAACATTTACTAGCTGATAACCGGTACTGCTCTAAGCTTTTTATCTGCATTCATTCATTTAGCACCTCCAACAGCTCTGTGAAGTCAGTACTATTATTATCCCCATTATACTGATGAGGAAACTAAGACCAGAGATGAAGCAACTTGTCCCAGTAAATGGGGTTGGAAGAGATCAGAGCCCAGATTCAAACCAGGCCCTAAATCATGCTGTCTACAGAGCCCATGCCATGGGCCAATGCCTGTCTCCAGCGCCTAATGTCAGCACCGCCAAGGAGGGCACTTCACACTGCGGCCAGACCGGGGGAGCGACAGCAGTCTGCTCAGCACCTGGGCACCGGACCCCACGCTGCCTCCCCAGACCGATGCACTCAGAGGGAGGTCAGGACGAGTCTCTGCCTCTTTCTGGTTGTTCCTCTTCTGCAGGCAGTGGGGTCAGGCCAGATGTTTTCCAAGGGACCTCTGAGAAAAACGGAGGGATACTGACCGCATTCTGAGGCTCTGTCCAGCTGCAAGTTCTCTCCGGGTCCCTGGCTTCCTGCTTGGGTGGAAGGTTCGAAGGGACTTGGACCCCCAGGATCTGTAGACAAGGCCTCTTGAACTTCAGGTTCTTCCAAGCCTGAGTAGCACAATGAAATGGTGTGTTTGTTAGTTCCGAGACTGTTAGCTACTGCAGGGACCTTAGCACAGCCGCCACCGCCCACTCCTCGGCTGGGTCACGTGAGCCAGGGTGGGTGTGAGCTGCTGGGCAGGGCCTTTGCACTTCCACACCTGGCCTCCCGGGCTTCGCTCTCTTGCCTCCCTCCCCTAGCGACCTCACCCCTCCATCATCTTCGCTAATCCACTAGTTGGAGAGTAAACACCACAGAATGAGTTAACACATCTGGCCAGAAGCCCCTTCGTGAAAGTTCACTCTTTGGTGTTTTGGTGTCAAGTATCGCCCCCTCTTTTTTAAAATGCCAATTACCCTGCCCAGGATGACCTGCTAGGCTGTTCCTCCCTGACAGCCAGGACGTCCTTTCTCCCTCATCTCTGGCCCCATCCTTGATGGGTCATGACCTTGAACACATTGTTTTACCTCCCTAAGTGTCAGTTCCCTCTCTGTAGAATGGACAGAATAAAATGGCTGAGGGCAAGTCCTCTGTTACAGGCCAGGAGGCTGCGGCACAGCAACGAGAATGACATAGAAGTACAGCTCAGAGCCCAGGTCTCCTGCCTCCCAGTCTCCGCTTTCTTCCTGCCTGGGCTCCGCGCTGCCAGGGCGTGGAAGCCGAGGCTGCAGAGAGACGAGGACCATGGGGGTCCCTGAACACGGTTTCCACTAGGGGCTTCTCGGGCTTCTCAAGGCACTGAGGTCTCATGTGTGGCGGTGGCCTGCGGACATCCCTTTTCTCCTCCCCATGGCCCTCCCCATACTGCGCAGGGAAGAGCAAAAGTTGACTGGGCCGGCTGCTCTTCCAGTGGCCAATTCCAGCGGCCAATTCCAGCTCTGGGGAAGCTTCCAGAGCTGGAGGGAGCTGCAGTGTTGCTATGGTAACGGTAAGCCTGCTCACCGAGGCTGCTGGAGATGGAGGGCCGATGGCCCCCAACACACAGGTACAGAAAGCTGGGTCTCTTGGATGGCCGGGGCTCCGGGCTGGAAACGTCTGTCGCCCCTGCTCTCTTGGGCTCCTCAGAGTCATGTTTCTTATGAGAAAAGCTTTTCTTGAGGTTAGACTTCTTCTCCTGGGATTTCTTCCTGAGGGGTGGTGCTGGGTTCTGTGGAGCCACCTTTGGCTGAGAGGCTAGAAGTTGCTGTGGGGAGATGAGAGAAACTGAGTCAGGCCCCTGACCTTGAGGACAGAGAAAAGCTCCCTGAGAAGCAACTCAACAGCAACCAAAAGCTTCAGGGTAGCCCCAGGCAAGGGAGGTGACAGAGCCCTCAGCAGGGGACCTGGGAAGCCTGGAAGGACCCACTAGGCTTGAGCAGGAGGAGAAGGGGGAGGGAGAAGGGGGAGGGGAGGGGGAGGG
>PVJI01006817.1:0-83179 GCA_004026765.1 Micronycteris hirsuta | reverse complement strand
CTTAGCTAATTAGAGGAAGGATGTGGTTGTAAAAACATTTGAAAGTGTCAATCAAAAGACAAACATGGGAGACTAGTCTTTGATGTTTAGTTCAATTCAGAGAAGTTGACAGTAAGGATAGTTGATGCAGCAAATGAAGAAAAGGGAAAGGCAAGAAAGAAATAGAATCATCTTTGCTCAATCTTCCCATTCCCAAGGTTGAAGTTAATTATAGAGGGCAAAAAAGAAACATAAAAAATAAATATAAAAATATTTCAATTATAAAATCTACATATGTATATTTTATAACATAGTTTAATTACAGGTAATATATGCACTTTCTAAGAAATGGCCAATAACTGAATTTGTTCCTTTTCAGTCTCCAACCCTGATTCAGACCTCTATTGCTTAACTCGAAAGTGATAGTGAGTCCCAAATATAATTTTTCTGAGGGAATAGATGACTTCCCACTCCTACTCCAACCCTAGGAAACTTAAATCCTCCTCACAGGACCCTCGGTTAGGTTAAAAGATTTCAAACACCCCAACCATGAACAGGGTATCTGATACTCTGGTTACCTTTAAAATCCAGTGAGCCCTAATCAATTAGGAGGAAATTGCTACAGAAGCAGAAAGCAAAACCATTCCTTATTGGAAGGGACACAGGCCTGCTCACTTAGTGCTGTACATGCTGCTGGTCTACTCAAGTCTTTCTAGGGTTTATATTTCCTCCTCTTGATTGCTTAGTTCATGTTTTGCTCATTTGGTTGCTGCATGATGTCTCTTTAACATAATTGTGGACAACTTTAAGCCCTGTAGCCTATCAAGGTAAGGTTTTAAAGATTAGGAAACTGACGCACAAGAAGGTTAAATAACTTATCCACATATAGCTAGTAAGGAGTGGAGCTGGATTCAAACCCAGCCAGGCTGGGAGCAGAGACCATGCCCTTAACCTGCATATGCAACTGTCTCCTTGAATAAGGGTTGAGAAGCTTAGGTAGGTAGTACTCCACAGAAACAGGCAGGAGGAACCAGGCCATAGAACTGAGCATTTTGGAGAGGAGAAGGTAGCTGATGAAGGGAGAAAACCATGAAATAAGCAAATAGCCAGCTCGTCAAGTTGCTGTAATGAATCTCCTCATGGAAACTGATGTGCTTCCAAATGACTCTCTCTTCCTGTCCTCACACTCCTAACTGAGAAAACTGAGAGAACTGTCCTTTATTTCCCCTGATTATTGTTTTCCTTTACTTTTATTTCTGATAATCAACTTTATCAGAAATAATATCAACTTTGAATAGGATTGCCAAGTTTAGATTAATTTTTGAGTAGTTGTGGTATCAAGGGCCAAGAGGACATGCCCCACTTTGCCATCAACACTACAACGAGTATAACTATTAATTAATACTACAGCAATAGGTAGGACTTCCGGCCAAGATGAAGGCATAGGTAGACATACTGTGCCTCCTCCCACAACCAAAAAAAGGACAACAACAATTTAAAAATGAAAAACAACCAGAACCAACAGAAAATCAAACTGTATGGAAATCCTACAACCATGGAGTTAAAGAAGACACATTCATCCAGACCAGTAGGAGGGGTGGAGATGGGCAGACGGGCAGAGAAGATTCCCGGCAAGGCGGCAGCTCGTGCAGTGGGTGGTCCCATATTCATGTGCAGATAAACTGGGAGGAACAACTACAGTGAAGCAGACCTCACAGCCCAGGGTTCCAGCACAGGGAAATAAAGTCTCAAACCACTGACTGAAAAAAACTGTGGGAGTTGAGGGGGCAGTGGGAGAAACTCCCAGCCTCACAGGAGAGTTCGTTGGAGAGACCCACACGGTATTAGAATGTACACAAGCCCACCCACCTGAGAATCAGCACCAGCAAGGCCCACTTTGCTTGTAGGTAGTTGGGGAAATGACTGAAATCCATCAGAGAGTGGAGCAAGTGCCATTGTTCCCTCTCGGACCCCTCTCCCACATACCGTGTCACAACGAAGCTATGTGGGTTGTCCGGTCCTGGCGAACACCTAAGGCTCTGCCCCTTACGACATAACAGGCACGTGGAGACAAAAAACAAAATGGCCCAAATGAAAGAACAAATCAAAGCTCCAGAAAAAATAAAACTAAGCGACAAAGAGATACCAACCTATCAGACGCACAGTTCAAAACACTGGTAATCAGGATGCTCACAGAATTGGCTGAATTTGGTTGCAAATTAGATGAAAAAATGAAGGCTATACTAAGTGAAATAAAGGAAAATGTACAGGGAACCAATAGTTATGGGAAGGAAACTGGGACTCAAATCAGCGGTGTGGACCAGAAGGAAGAAAGAAACATTCAACCAGAAAAGAATGAAGAAACAAGAATTCAAGAACATGAGGAGAGGTTTAAGAACCTCCAGGACATCTTTAAACATTCCAACATCCAAATCATAGTGGTACCGAAGGAGAAGAGGAAGAGCAAGAAATGGAAAACTTATTTGAACAAATAATGAAGGAGAACTTTCCCAATCTGGCAAAGGAAATAGACTTCCAGGAAGTCCAGGAAGCTCAGAGAGTCCCAAAGAAGTTGGACCCAAGGAGGAACACACCAAGGCACATCATAATTACATTACCCAAAATTAAAAATAAGGAGAGAATCTTAAAAGCAGCAAGAGTAAAGGAGACAGTTATCTACAAAGGAGTTCCCATAAGGCTATCAGCTGATTTTTCAAAAGAGACCTTACAGGCAAGAAGAGGCTGAAAAGAAGTATTCCAAGTCATGAAAGGCAAGGACCTACATCCAAGATTACTCTATCCAGCAAAGCTATCATTTAGAATGGAAGGGCAGATAAAGTGCTTCTCAGATAAGGTCAAGTTAAAGGAGGTCATCATCACCAAGCCCTTATTATATGAAATGTTAAAGGTATTTATTTAAGAAAAAGAAGATAAAAAATATGAACAGTAAAATGACAGCAAACTCACAGTTATTAACAACCAAACCTAAAACAAAAACAAAAGCAAACTAAGCAAACAACTAGAACAGGAACAGAACCACAGAAATGGAGATCACATGGAGGGTTATCAACCGGGGAATGGGATGGGGGAGAGGGGGAAAAGGTACAGAGAAAAAGTAGCATAAATGGTAGGTAGAAAATAGACAGGAGGAGGTTAAGAATAGTACAGGAAATGTAGAAGCCAAAGAAATTATATGTATGACCCATGGACATGAACTAAAGGGGGGAAATGTGGATGGGAGGGGGTGTGCAGGGCAGAAGGGAATAAAGGTGGGAAATGGGACAACTGTAATAGCATAATCAATAAAATATATTAAAAATACTACAGCAATAAATAATATAGTAAGGCATTTTTAAAGAAACTTGGTTCTGCATTAAAAGTACCTTGACAACTTGACAGAGGTCTCACTGAGTAAAATCAATCCATAAGTGCCAGGACAGGCAAGTGGGGGGCGGGGTGAGGGGTGAGATGCAGGTGCAGGAAGGAAGGGAGGATTCACGTTCCTAGGAAGAACACTATACTCTTATAGGTCAATCATACAGATCCTGCCTGCAAACCAAATCATAACCGAGAAATAGAACCCAAGGGAGAGCTATTCGAAGTAAGATTTATAGCAACTAGAAACATACCAGAACAGAAACATATTCAAACAGAAAGAATATTTGTTAAGGAAAGAAGGGATGCAAATCTATGCTTTTCTTAAGCTCAAAGAACTAAAGCCTACTTAAAATCTATATTGTTTGCAAAATTACAAAATATGTCTTCCCCTGGACCAACTTAATAGCTGTCTTCCAAAAGATTCCAAAACATGAGTGAGGTGTGTGTGTGTAAAAGGCTGGGATTGGAACAACTAACCTCATTCAAATATAGTAAGAAATGTTTCAATTAGTACATCGTGTTGTGCATCTATTGAAAAGGTCAAGGTCTATAGCTGAGCTAAATATAACCTGGTGAGAGAGAGCTTGGAGAGTGCTGGAAAATTTTGAGAGGCTTTCATACTGTTTGCAAGATAAAAACATTTTTTGAAGGGATTTCATTCTTTTTATGAAGTGTGTTATTAAAAAATAGATATCAAAGATGACTATAACTTCTTATACAAATGACTTTAAAGAGAAATTGAGAATAATTTCTCACTTTTAAAAATCATAAAAATAATGCTATATATCCCCTATCTTTTTTTCTAAGAAAATTAAATAATTTCCATAGGTTTAAACAGAGCTGGTAATCTTGCTGCTTTTTTGAGAGAAGAGGTCAGTGTGACCTTCCTAAGACACACAGGTGACAAAAAATACTTCGCTACTTAAAACCCCAATTACTCCTCCTGACCTATAGGAGAAAGTCCAAAAGCACCATTGCCATGCAGTCAAGGCTTTTGGTTTTCTAGCAAATGATTACATTTCCAGCTAACTCTTACACTTTTCCTCCCACTCCTTCTGTGGTCCTTCAAATGACCTGTGATGTAACTGTGTGACTTTGGAAAGAATGTCCTTTCCCACACTGCCTGCAGACTCTTCCTCACCCTTGAGCTGTTAGTTTCCCAATCACATCACCTGATAGCCTGACATCCCTGCCCCACTTCTATTCCTTTCTCCAGAGCAAAATGATGGCTTCTTCCTTTGGCCTCCACTGCACCTTTTATAGGCCTATGATATAACACTCAGCACATGTATCATACTTACTGGTTAACATCTCTGTCCTTCCCTGGGCTATAAGTGCAGGAGGGCATTGCCCACCCAGTACACTGCCTAGTATATAAGTTGAATTACAAATAATCAATGTCTCCAGATAGATATGGAAGTATAGAAGTTAGGCAAAAGTTTCCTCATTGTGTGAAGACATTCTCAGATTTTTCAAAGCTGTTACACTTTCTCTTTTCTAATCTCATCGTTTCCTTCCTCATTATCTGTCAATTATAAAAGTAAATTCCTGAAAGCAACGTCCCTTGTGGATTCCCACCACTTCAACCATATTTTTGTAGAGAAAGTGCACACCGTATGTGTGTTGTGTATGTACACATGGGTGTGGGGGTGCTGAAAATAGTGCACTCTGAAAAGAGACTAGGCTAGTGACTCCTCTAGCTCTATTTTAATTAATTTTTTTAAATTGTGCCAAGAAATAATAATTACTATGTGCCCAGCGTTGAAGAACGTTAAAAAAAAGCTCCACCTTCATTTTATACCATTTTTACATGGCAGGAGACAGATCTCACTTGCACAAGATTACTTTTATCAAGACTCCTGCTCTGGGTGGTGTGGCTCAGTGGATTGAGTGCCAGCCTGTGAACCAAAGGGTTGCTGGTTCGATTCCCAGTCAGGGCACAGGCCTGGGTTGTGGGCCAAGTCCCCAGTAGGGGGCACTCAAGAGGCAACCATACATTGATGTTTCTGTCCCTCTCTTTCTCCCTCCTTTCTAAAAATAAATAAAATAATAAAAAAAAAAGACTCCTCAGGTCTCCTGGACCAATTTCATACTCATTCCCTTGCATTAAACTGAGCTCAATGACAGGAAAATTACACGATGTTCCTTTCAGCATTTCCTTTCTAGAGAACTATAATGTAGGGGTTCAAAGTGCTCTCTGGAACTAACTGATTATGTTCAAATATTAATTCCATCGCAGGTTAGCTATGCAATCTAGGAAAGTTTACTTAACCTCTTTGTGCTTGAATGTCTTTATCAGAAAAATGGGGATTAACAATATCCACTTTGTAGGACTGTTGTGAGGGTTAAGTGATTATATATATATTTATACATATATATATATAGTATATACTCCCTTTTCCTGATATATATATGTGTGTGTGTATATATATACATGTGCCTGTGTGTGTGTATATATATATATATATACACACACACACACGGGTATAGAACAGTGTCTGTTACATAGTAAGGGCCAAAAAGTATCCATCCTTATCCACAATTTTCATCAGAATACCTTGATTATTGCATCAAATGTGGACTTACACAGTACTTTTTAAATCATCTTCACTACTTACTTCTTTATCTGCTGATGCACCAGGTTCCCCCATTATTCCCTGTATAGATGTTACAAACTTCCATCTCAACCTATAGAAATCTCTTTTCCATAAGCCCAGTGAATGGATTTTTCAAATTTGAAGTAAAGTTCAGTTCTCCAAAAATATTTCCTGACTCTAACATAAAACTCTCAGAATCCATGAAGGATTGCATTGCTTCAGTGCACCGAGCCACTGTCTAGTGGTTTTGTGCAGGCAGCCAGATGGCAGGGCCCTAGCAGGCAAGCACAGTGGGTGGCTGCCTCATTTCCTCTCGAGCTCCTTCACAGTCAGGGGCTGCTAGTCCTTGTGCCCCAACTGAGGGAAAACTGCTGCTTTGTGTCTCTCTCCCAGGAAGACACAGAAAAGAGGTATGGGCACCTCTTTCTTCCTACCATTCACCTGGGCTAGCTAACCACTACAGCCTAGCCACATTATGTCTCTCCCTGGCAGCGGTCCCTACTGGAGCACTTACACAAAGGATTTTTCTCCAGCATCAGTTGCAAACAGAATGCTTAATTTTTTAAAAAAAACATCAGTTTTTTTCTTTTTAAAAGACAGTTTGGGGCTATATATAAATGCCACATATTTATATTTACTTAAACTCTCCTTTTGCTCCTTTTTTTCCCTTTAATTTTATTTTGGATTGGTTTCAGGGGTACAACTTAGTGCTCAGACAATCATGTACTTTACATAGTATTCCCCTCAATGTTTCCAGTGCCCCAAATAGCACCATACATAGTTATCACAATATTATTGACTGTATTTCCTAAGCTTTACTTGTTTCCCTATGACTATTTTGTAACTACCAATGTGTGCTTCTTAGTCCCTTCACTTCTTTTACCCAGTGCCTCAAACCAAGTGGTGCGGGGAAAATTGGAAAGATACTTGCACAAAAATGAAACTAGTCCACCTCCTTATATAATATACAAGAACAAACTGAAAATGGATTAAAGACTTAAATATAAGACTTGAAACCATAAAAATCCTGGAAGAAAACTCAGTAAAATCTCTGACATTTTTCTTAGCAATATTTTTTTCGGATCTATCTCCTTGGACAAGGGAAACAAAAGAAAAAGACAAATGGGACTACATCAAACTAAAAAAGTTTTACACAGCAAAGGAAGCCATCCAAATAAGCAAACAAACCAAACCAAACCAAACCAAACAAAACAAAAGAGAAAACCTACTAAATGGGTATATTCACTGATGATACATCTGATAAAGGGTTAATATCCAAAATTTATAAAGAAGTCACACTACTCATCACCAAAAACTCATGAACATGGAAAAAAAATAGAGTGTAATTTGTTGTAAAAAAAAGTGGGCAGAGACCTGAATAGACACTTCTCCAAAGAGGACATAGAGATAGCAAACAGACATATGAGGAGATGCTAATCAGCACTAATCATCAGAGAAATGCAAATTTGAACCACAATGAGATGTCACCTCATACCTGTCAGAATGGCTGTCATCCATTTGCTTCTTTCATCACTTACTTTCATTTTATTTAACATAGCAGTATTTATGTGTCCATATACACACACATGTAACTAGAGAACAAATGCTTAAAATAAAAAGAGACCAAAACTGAATGAGAGGAAAACTGAATAACTTTATGGTTAAAAGATTATTGGTTTCAGATATTTTAGTTCTTATTTAGTTTAAACATAGGATGAAAATACTACTACTACTCAGTATAAACTAACACTGTAAAACATGTTACTGAGCATTTCACTCGTTCAATATTAATTACTTATATATGTTGCTATAGTTGCCTAGATGCGTTTTATATTTCTGAAAGACAATGTTACAGTGTATCATTTTTTCCAGACTTGGAACAGTTGGGATTTTGCTTGTATTTACTCATACTTACCAAGAGAGCAAATGACAAATTTTTTCTAAAATTTTGAAACTTTAGCTAGTTGTCATATTACTTTTCATTAGATGCATTTGATGTAAATGAAAACTGAAGAGTGACCTCTCAAATATTTCTTTTACAAGCCTTCTGGTCCCTGGAACTTGGAAGGGTATAAATCTATTTCATTCTCCAACTTTTCCTCATGTCTTATACTACGAGAAAGGCCAGTGAACTGGCAGGTTAATGCGCTGACTGGAAGTTTTCTAAACCTGGGAATAGAATGCAGAAACATGGCCTGCTGGACAGCTAGATTCCTGTCTACTCTCACCATCATGGCTTATTTATACGTTATACACATGCACATAAATGGCTTTCACATTCCAGAGGCAGCCTTAAAGGATCACCTCAACACCATGTCATTACTGATTATTCAGACCCATAATAATTCTCATGCTCTCAATCCCAGATTCCAACCCCTGAAATACACTATCGAAAAAGAAGCGCTTTGTTATTATCTAAGCACATAATAACCATTATGCGTGGCGTGGGCCCAGCTCCCACTCGGACCATTGGAGAGCAACACGGGGCCCACACCCACGGATAGGTTTTTCTGTGGGGAATCAGGCCTGCATTGTACGTAGGCTGCTATGGAACTTCCTTTTGCTAAAACTCCTTTACCCTGAATTGAGGCAGCAAGGTCTCACTGCAGTTTACTAAAATCCATGCTAAACCTTGCAAGGATGAGTGTAACCAGTTCAACCACTTTTCCCTTTACATTTGCAAATATCCTCCTTTGATGTCCTCTCCTTGGTTGTCTATCACCTGTTGAGGACCTGTGCATAGTAAATGCAAACCACCCTCAATGCAATGTGCCCAGAAAGACAATAAAAGCCTGTCAAGGCAGGGGTTGGTGTGCTCTCCTCTTGAGAGAGTGGCCATGCCTTCCCTTCTCCTCCACAGGACTTGGTAGCCCGTGTGAATTTGTCTCGTGTCTCAGCCATGATGCAGCGGACACTGCAGGCCGGTGTCCGCATCAATAATCAATGCAAGCATTTTCACGACAAGTGAATAAATTAGTTCCACCTCAAAGCAGATGAATTAACTGACATAGATTATACTTATTTCAAAGTTGAGTTCTTGTTAACGTATGTGCCAGAAACCTTACATTTTCTCATTAATCCTCTCAATAACCCTGTGAGATACATTTGAGTTATTATCCTCATTTTTACAGAAGACTGAGGCTCAAAGTAATGACCAAAGTCACATTGTTTTTTTTAAATCCTCATTCAAGGACATGCTTATTGATTTTAGAGAGAGAGGAAAGGAGGGAGAGAGAGACGGAGAGAAACATTGATGTGAGAGGGAAATATCGATCTGTTGCCTTTTGTATACACCCCAACTGGGGACCAAACCTGCAACCCAGACATGTACCCTGACCCAGAATTGAACCCGTGACCTTTCAGTTTATGGAATGATGCTCCAACCAACTGAGCCACACTGTCCAGAGCAAGGTCATACAGTTTTTTGAGAGTAGGCCATGCGGCCAAGATCTGAATGCAGGCCTCCAAATCCAAAGCAAGAATGTTCATAACTCAGTTGTGCAGCCTCTGTGGGACCCAAGGATTTATTGTAGGAGATGAGCTCTCTATATGATCCTCTATAGCTACAGTGGATCTTTAATTCAATGTGTTATTAATAACATTAGCAATAGTAACAATATGAATTACAGTGAAAGAAACCTACATTATATTGATAATCCCATTACAGTGAAAATCCATTCATTAAGAGAGCAGTCAATTAATAGTTTCATTATTTGACTTTATTTTGAGTGTCTTTTGTCTTTCCCTCCCACAAAGTTACATTTGTTATATAGTGCTTTATGAACCTTCATTACACAATGTGTGGTTGATTAGTTGGCAATGAGTCTTGGTTACATATAATTTCAAACATAAATTAGTCATTGATCCAAAAGTGCTACATTAAATATTTTGCAATGGATTCATGTATTTCTACTAAAAATATACAACTAAATACAAACTACAAAAGATGTGTTAAATCAAATTCCATGGTTATTTCCCTGGGATATTTCTTTCAAAGTCAGACTGCAAACAGGATGTATCTACTAAAGACCCATTAAACACATTCTGGCTCCAAAAGCTGTTAAAACGTTTATGACATAACAAAGCATGTCTCCATAGCTCAGAAGTAGCCTCTGAAACAAAAATTTAGTTTGCTAATAGCAGACCAAAAATATTCTTTTGTAAGTTTTATATTTGTGTCGACTACTCTTTGAAAGACTTTTAGTTCCCAGTGGGTTCATAGCCACCAAGTTTTTACATTTTAGTGTCTGAAGATTTTCACACAGGCTGAGAAAGAAAGGAAAATGCCCGCCTGTTCCATGTAGATGAGAGATTCCTGGTTGTTGTGCAATGCCCCATGTGGAAGCAGGCCTGGTGGGGGCAGGGGGCTGACCCAGGAAGACCAACAGAGTCATTTCTTTGCTTTTATATTTTCAAATAGATTTGTTGAAGCAGTAAGCTCTAATTATGGGACCCTTTAGATTTTGGTAGGAAGGAGCTGCTGGCTGGAATTGTACAAATGTCTAAACTAAGTCCCCTGGCCACAGGAGCATCTCTGGGGGCTGTCCAAACAACTGGAGGGAAGGGAGGCCTTACTCAGTATTCTACCAGAGCCACCAGATCAGGAAAGCCCTTGGAAGACTAGAACCCCTGTTCATACTCTACTCAAGCAAGCAGGCAAAGATGCAGATGAGCTCATTGGTTACAAGGTCTGCATACACCCAGGAGGCCAGTACCAGACAAGTACAAGAATCTAGGAAGTGATTCTGTGAAATGGGAACTGGCAGAGGTGAACATTGGAGGGGAGGCCCAGAGCAGGCCATGCAGACAGAGGTAAAAAGCTCAGGGCTAAGCGGGGCTGATACCATTTGCTGAGACTTAATTTGGTATTCAATCTTTTCTTCCTCAGTGACTAATAAAGCCAGAGAAAGATAAAGATAGTGACTGTGGAGAAGCATGTGTTTTCATAGGAATGTTTTAAATAGGGATGATTTTTTGTATTATTCAGTTGCCACTAATCAAACCAAAGAAGGATCTGGACAACTTTCAAAGGTAAAAATGATTTGAGAGCTTACTGGGGGAGGGGGGGGGGACAGAGGCTTGAATTCAAGATAAGATCCATTTTGTTATAGACCCCAGAGGACAAACTGTCAGGTTTTCTATAACGCCTAATCCAGAAATCCTAAATTTCAGTCTTAAATGAGATTGCCCACTTCAAGAGGATAAAAAGATACATCTTAATTTCTCCGGAGCCTGCTTTATAACAGCTCCGCTTTTGGTGAGGGGCAGGAAGAGGATCTATCACTTCAAATACTCACACAACTGCATACTCCTTTACCCCATAGCATTCTCCAGTTACCATATAAAAACTCATCTGTTTTCTTCAGAGATCATCTTTGTAGATAGAGGTGCAAATATGAAGGATAGAGGGGAGGAGAACTGACCTACTGGGTGGGCTATTTTCATCTTCGTCAAGAGCCCTGGTCACTGACACTGAATGGCTCTCTGCAAACATTTTTCAGCTAAAACTCCTGGTTGTCCTAGAGAGAACTGAGAGATAAATGACTTCAGGGCCTGGGGTTAATGGGAAAAGAAAACATTATATTTCTGAGGGAGAGGACAACAGATGTCCCATCGAAATGCATCTGACCCTATAATGTTCCAAATTTCTGTCTTTATGAAGGCAAATTATAACCTTGTGGTTGCTAGTCTAATCACCAAGTGTTACACAAAGTGACTTGTGTACATGGTTAGCTTGTATTCTGAGATGAGCTTGAAGCCATACAAATTTTCCTCTGCACCTATACATGTGAATTCACTATTTGAGTGACTTTCAGTCTCTAAAAATAAGATCTTAAAATACATTGGAAAGAGACTGATATTCCAGCTTTTAGTGGTTTTATAGCCATCAGCATTTGCATTGTAGTACATTGATTTATTTCCATTTGTACTACATGTCACCTAGGTTAGCTAGAAGAATTAAAATCAGATAATTCTGTTTTTCTTCACCCACTCTTGTGTGTTTAATGAATAGAAAACTCCTAATGGCAGATATATTTTAAATTACTCTTGCACAGAGAAAAGTACATGAAAAGGAAACAATATCAATTGTCCCCTCACTCTACCACATACAGGGTCATTCCAGCAGCCTCCTACCTGGGGCGGGTGTCTCTAAGGAGTAGGCAAGTGTCATGCCTTATTGAGGACCATGACTTGCCTGGGACGGGTCTCTTAGCCAAAATTCCATTTGGGGGATGATGGTGCAATAGAATTGTGTATCAGACAGAGCATGTTCTGTACAGGACTAATTTGGGAAGTCTCAGAGCAGCCTGGGTCTGCAATCAGGTCTCAGGTTTTTAATGGCAGTTCCCGCACCTGGTATTCATCGGAAGATGGGACTGCTTCTCACTGGCTCATCCATTCAAGTTATTGAATACCATTCACTGTCTCCTTAAGACCACCGAGACAAGTGGAGGGCTTTAATCTTCATTAGCAGAATTGACTTATCTTGCTTAGGAAAACAAAGTCAAGTGATATAGGGAATGAAAACTGTTTAAAGCCAGGCCTCCATGACCAGATGTTGAAACTGGGGCCTCAAAGAACCGAGCTGTTATCTCAGCTCCTCGGTGTCAGGGAGCCTCCTGGTACGCTGGCTCACCAGGAAGGAGAGCTCTGCCTCAGTCTCTCAGCAGCACTGCACCGATGACCACCTTCTTCAAACGCTCGTTCTCATTCTTCCAGTTCTTTCTGCATCTGCCTCTTGTTCCCTTCCCAGGCTTCTCCTTTAACAACCTATAATTGTTGGTGTTCCTGGGCTTGGTGCCAGGCTTGGGCTCCTTTCTCTTCCTTGCTCTGCATGCTCCCTGGGGCACCCCATTTATTCCTATGGTCTTAAATACCATCCAAATGCTCTGTTTAGATGGTGCTCAAATTTAAAGAGATACATTCAAGTTTATTCATTCAACATTTAATGAGAATTTGAAGTATAGAAGCGTACTTCTTTATTATCATTTATGATGACCTCAGTTAGCATCCTGGTCTTATACATTTGTTCACTTACAAATTCTTTCAAGTAATCTCCCTCCATCGTCCCACATTGCCAGTCTGTCAACAAGTCTTATAGACTTGTTTCTTTTGTATATTTCACATCTTTCCTTCCCTTCCCCATGGTCAAATCTTACTGAAGACCCTCATCACCTTGTGCCTAAGGGGTGAAAACAGCCTTTTATCTGTCCCTCCTGTGTCTCAAGAATACTGAACTGAACTCAACGCTTATACAGAATGGGGGGGGGCAGTCAACATGTATCATCTGTCACCTACTATGTGCCTAGTGTTGGAGATACATATTAGGATCATACAGTCCTTGCTCTCAAGTTGTTTACATTTAGGTGGAAGAGATAGGTAAATGAACCGCTAATGCAAAGGGTGGTAAAGGCAATAATGGGATATGCACAGGTGACCCTGGGAGTGCATGGGAAGGGCACTGGCTGTGGAATCAAAGAAGTTCTCCCTCTGGCAGTGAGTTCTGAAGGAACTACAGCGAGAGTTAGCCGGTTGTGTGTGTGTGTGTGTGGTGGGGAGGATGTGGATATAAGAAAACAAGCACAAGCATAGTGAAGAAAAGAAACTGCCAGTGCCTCTGCACCACAGGGTTTTAAGCAGGAAGGTGATCAGGTCAGGAGTAGTCTTTAGAAAGCTCCCTTTGACCACAGTCTGAAGAGATGAGAGGAAAGTCAGTGGGAGGTTGTTGCATTCAGTAACACAGGCAGCAGTTAACAATTGCTTTGAACTAGGATAGTGGCAGTGGGGATGGACAGAAGTGGGATAATTAATAACTGACTGATAATTCTTTGCTGTGGGGGGCAGTCCAGTGCATTGTGGGATGGCCTTTACCCACGAGATGCCAGTAGTACCCCAACCCCAGTGATGAAAATCAAAAGTCTCCAGACATTGTCAAATGTCCCTGTAACATCAGGGGAAAATTAGCTGTTATAGGGAGCCATTTTGCATGGATTGGGAATGTAGCTCAACCCCCACTAGGAAAGGCCAGTGGGGAGCGAGTCGGCACACAGGAGCCACACCCATGGAAAGGTTTTCCCCCTGGGGAATCAGGCCTGCATTGTACCTGGGCCGCTATGAGTCTTGCTTTTGCTGAAACTCCCTCACCCTGAATTGAGGCAGCAAGGGCTTACTGCAACTTCCTAAAATCTGAGCTAAACCTCCCAAGTATGGAGTGTAATCAGTACAACCATTTTTCCTCTAGATCTGTAACAATCTTCTCTTTGAATTAATTAGCAACATTCTTTCCTTTGTTTTCTGTAAAAGGTAATCACCTACAGGGAACCTGTGCATAGTAAATAGGGACCATCCTCGATGTAATGTACCCAGAAAAACAATAAAAGCCTATCCAGGCTGGGGTTGGGACTCTCTTTCTCACTTAGTGAGTGGCCATGCCGTCCCTTTTTCTCTACAGGACTTCTGTAGTCCATGTGTATTTGTCTTGTGGCCACAACACATGGATCCTGCTGACCAGGATCTGCATCAAGCTGTGGTTTAGAACCATCACTCTAGGCTCTAGAATTTTCTGCCCCTCTGCCAATCGTACTTTCAATATCACTTCCCATCCTCAAAAATACAGTATTTGATTGCTTTCCTCCATGAACTGAGGAAATTCTTTTCCATGCATGAGGAAGCGTAGCCCTGGACATTACATGCATAATAAAGACCACGGACTCTTGCGTGTAAGATGGTCCAAGTCAGCAAGCGTAGACTCATGTTTGTGGAAGCAGAATTCCTTGAAGGGGAATTTGGCTAACATATTTCCTAAAATGTACTGCCTTTCTGGAACCTTCCCCCCTCCCTGGATCAAAAGAGCTTATGTTAATGAATGTCCAGGCTCTTCCCAAACCAAATGTTTACAGATAAAACACAAGACTGTTGCCCTTACATTTGCATATCTCCTGTTTGACTTATCCCACCGGTTCCTCTACCACTAAACCTGAATATACAATCTATGTATAAATTAATGAAGACCAATCTGATGCTCTGTGCCCAAAATCTTCAATAAAAACCCCTGGACCCAAGGCTCGGGGCTCTCTCCCAGACGATGAGGGAAGAGTCGCGTGGTCCAGATCTCTTTTCCTGCGTATTTTTGAGTGAGATTTATTTACACGCATTCAGTCATGGTCACCATGGGTTATGAATAGCTGTAATCCGCGACAATGAACTCTAGCCAGGTGAGGTGCATTACCATCTCATTCTCATCTCACACCACATAATTTCCCCACACCTTAAATAATTAGTGTAACTTGTAACAGTGAATGTCACTCTCTATTATGAAGCAGTTAAAGCCCAAACTCCTAGTATGGCAGTCAGCATTGCCTAAATCTATCCCCCACTTCTGCAATGAATCTCATTATCACCTGTTATTTCCCCCAATTCATTCGTTGCCATAATACTCGCCTTCCAGACTTCTACATTTCATGGCAGGGACGCCATTTCCACCTCAACACATACACACAAAGAAAACCAACATAAATCTGCCAACTTTTAATTTTTTCCTGGTAAATGCACTTGAACAAAAACAACAATGGCAACAACCACCCCACTATCAATTTGTTAAAGGGAATTTTAATACCAAAAATAGAAAGAAACATAATCTCTAAACAAAAGGAAGGCATTTAAATGGAATAAATTATTTTTATGAAAGAGCTCACTACATTGTTCTTGTGTTCCTCATATCTGAGAAAACACTGGTGTTTATTTCATCATGGACCAGCATTTGGGAACCACTGATCTCATGTCCAGGCCAACCAGACATGACTAGGTTAGGTTTCTTCCTTGACCTGAACCTCTTGCCCCGTGAGCTGTCTGCCTCCATACCAATGCACTCTGCCCACACATCCCAACATGGAAACCTTCAACTCCTTCTTCAAAGTCAGCATGTAAAAAATTGTGCCCAAACCAGAGGACTTTCTCCTCACTTAATTTATTTCTTGGGGTGCTTCCCATATTTTATCCACTGGAGTTGTTTTAATATAGGCCACAGCCAGCAGCATCTCCTCACCTTTGTATAAAAGGGACATGCAAGTAAACAGTGGACATCCAATAAAAGTATGCTGTGTTAAGTGGTTGAATGGACTCTGGCTTTGGATTTTCCACTCTCTCCACCAGGAATACCAGTTCTACAAATTATCACAAACTTAATGGCTTCAGATAATACCGATTTATAATCCTAGAGTTCAGTGGGTCAGAAGTCTGACAGAGGTCTCACTGAGGTCAGGTCAAGGTGTTGGCAGGGCTGTGTTCCTTCTTGCAGGCTCCAAGGGAGATTCTCTTCCATTGCTTTTTTCCCAGTTTACAGAAGCTACCTGAATTTCTTGGCTCATAATCTATTTCCCCCATTTCTAAAGCCAGCAATGTTGCATCTCTCTGACCATTCTTCCATTGTCACACGTCTCTCTGACACTGGCCTGAGTCAGAATAGGTTCTCTGATTTTCAAGGACCCATGTAATTAGATTGAGTCCACTTGGATAATCCAGGATAATCTCCCTATCTCAAATTCCTTAAATTAAGCACATCTGTAAAGTTACCTTTACCATGTGAAGTAACATACAATAGTCTTCCTTATTCCTAGTTTTGCTGTCTTCAGTTTCAGTTACCCATAGTCAACCATGGTCTGAAACATTAACTAGAAAATTTCAGAAATAAACAATTCATAAGTTTTAAATTGTGCACCATTCTGAGGAGCATGAAGAAATCTCTCATCATCCTACTTCATCCCTTTGTCCAGCCTCAATAAGTTCAAGAAGATTGAAATCATATCAAGCATATTTTCTGACCATATGGCATAAAACTAGAAATCAACCACAAGAAGAAATCTAGAAAAAACACAAACACATGGAGATTAAACAACATGCTTCTAAACAACCAATATATCAAAGAAAAAAATCAGGAAATCAAAAACTACCTTGAGACAAATGAAAATAAAAACACAACCTTACAGAGCATATCTACTCCTTCTCTGTTACCCACCTGTTAGTCACTTAGTAGCCATCTCAGTTATCAGATCAACTGTCAAGGTATCTCAATTCTTGTGTTCAAATAACTCTTATTTTACTTAATAATGCCTCAAAGCATGACAGTACTGATGCTGGCGATTCAAATATGCCAAAAAATAGACAGGGGGAGGTTAAGAATAGTATAGGAAATGTAGAAGCCAAAGAACTTATATGTACGACCCATGGACATGAACTAAAGTTGGGGAATGCGGGTGAGAGGGAGTGAGCAGGGCGGAGGGGAATAAAGGGGGGAAATGGGATAACTGTATAGCGTAAGCAATAAAATATATTAAAAAAAGACAAATACCATATGATCTCACCTTTAACTGGAACATAATCAACAAAAGAAAAAAGCAAGAAAACCATAACCAGAGACATTGAAATTAAGAACAAGCTAACAATAGCCAGAGGGGAGAGGGGAGGGGACAAGGGGGAGAAGGGTTTTCAGGAACCACTATAGAGGACACATGGACAGGACCAAAGGGGAGGAGGGAGGTAGGGATGGGAGGTGGGGTTAGAGGGGGTCGGGGGAGGGGAGAGGAGAGGATGCAGACAACTGTGACTGAAAAAACAATAAATTAAAAGAAAAAGAAGAGGAAGAAAAAGAAAAAGGAGGAAAATAGTTAAATAAAATGACAATAGATATGTATCTATCAATAATTACTTTAAAGTTTTCCCTTTCTAACTCTCAACTTTTTAAAAATTTTCATTCTATTGACTAATTTGCTGTAAAATAGCCTTGATTGTTCTTTATCATAGCTATTAAAAAATCAAACTGATTCACACAAGTTTTGGTGAGTTTTAGCATTATATTAAAATTTCATTTTAAGGCTGAATGGTTTCTACATATTTCAAAATTGATTCAGCTACCAACAAGACATATATATTGGAGGGTCAGGTTTGTAAGATTCCTCTACTTTTGATGTGAAATGTCTAGGCTTTTAGATGAGGGATTTCATGTTTAGAGTAAAATGCCATGTTGTCATTTTAATTTTGTTGTGTTGCAAATTGCCCTTGCTTTTTTCTTCAGTTTGTTACTTCTGTTGTTTACCTGTACTGAACAACAATGACAGAAGAACACCACTAATGTTTAATACAGAGTTTAGTTATCGTTTGTGATTAGCACAACGAATGACAAACTAACTTATTTTTCCAACAAAGTGAATTATAAACTTAATTGTAGTTATAAAAAAAAAGACTTGACATTCTTCCTTTACGTGAAAAAGTATGTACGAATAGCAAAAAAACAGTACGTATACGATTCATTACTATCTGAGGTTTCAGGCGTCCACTCCGGGTCTTGTAACATTTCCCCTGTGGATAAGGAGGGACGACTGTATTCACAGGTTCTAAGGATTACGCTGTGGATATCTTTCGGAGTCATTATTCTGCCTATTACAACCACCATTACTGCTTTTTATCAATTCACAATCGTCTTTATTCATGGTCTGAAACTTGCTCAAGATCACAAAAATAATAAATAATAGAATCAGGGTTGAACCTAAGTATATGTGGAGAAACAGCTTCTTCATACACATTTAATACCTTTGTGATGAAGAAGGCAATGACCAAGCATCTGACCTGTGCAGTGGGCAGCCACCATGTGAAATGCATGACGAGGCAGTGAAAATGTTGTATTCTGAGACACCTTTTAGCTGGCATTTGAGAATGCAGAGATGCTTTCCCCCAGCCCACAGGTTATGTATGATTCTATGTTCAAAGACAAATGTCCATGACCACACAAGCCATCTGAAAGACAATCTTCTAAACTGGGCTCCAGCTTTTGTAACTGAATTGAGTGTAGTCAGGTGACACTTATCCCTAGTGTCAGGGTACTTTTTCTTGACATCTTGGAACCTTACACAGTTAGGTTTCCTGAGCTCTGATCTAAGAACACATTTCTCACAAGCTGCCCATTAGTTGTCGCAGTGGTCAGATTTGCAAAGCCTGTGTGGAGTGGAAAGACCTATTTTTGTTTAAACATTTAGCATTGACTATCCAGTGCTGATGCAAGGCTTGGGCACTTCGAGGCTTAATTAATATAATAGTGTGTGGTAAGTAAGGTCTTTGTGGCAGAATTCATTACATGAACCAAAACCTGGAGTTCAGAGTTTTATTTTCTCTAGCAGGTCTCAGGAGAGACTGTTTCTTGCAGAAGAAACTCTGCCTTAACTTCCATTTACTATGACGTATAGTGTGTTGAGGTGGTTAGTACCTAAAATTGTCTCTGGTTTCAGAATAGCCTTTACCTACCCAAGAAGAACCTTGGTGGCAAGGAATCTTAAAAAAATCATCTGTCCATAGGCAGGATTGTACATAAATTATTCTAGACAAATCTCTTCAACTTCCCTCATCCATTTGCTTTAGAAACCACTAGGGAAAGAGTGTTCTCTCGCTTTTCTCCCCACCCCCGTGCATAGTTAAGGTATACTTGACAAATGGAAATTATATATGTTTAAGGTGTACAGCTTAATGTTTTTATGTCTGCATACACTGCAAAATGATCAGGGTAATAAACTAATTAACATATCCATCACCTCACACTGCGGCCATTTTCTTTTCTTCTTCTTTTTTTTTTTTCTGGTGAGAACACTTAAGATCTACCTTCTTAGAAAATGTCAGGTACATAATACAGCACTGTTAACTATAGTCACCTGTTGTATATGCAGATCTCTAGAACTTATTAATCTTGAATAACTTAAACTTTATACTCTTCGATCAATGCCTCTAATTTCCTCCACCCCTCAGCTCCTGGCAATCACCATTCTACTCTCTGCTTTTATGAGTCTGACTACTTTAGATACTACATGTAAGTGAGATAATGCAGTATTTATCTTTCTCTGTCTGGCTTATTTCACTTAGAATAATGTACTTCAGCTTCATCCATGTTTTTGTAAATGGTAGAATACCCAATTTTAAGGCTTAATAATATTCCATTGTAAACATAGAGCACATTTTGAGTGAGTTGTCTTGATTTAGGTTAGCAAGCAGTATCATTGATGATAATCCTTCATCTACATATAATTTTTTAGTTTCAAATGTTCACATCCATGAAGTAGGGAATTCAATAATTTCATCCATGTTATCCAAAGCTGACAGATGCTTCATGAATTTATATGTACAACTTTTATCAATCATGAAGGCAGATAAAACAACTAGAGAGGTTGGGTAATGGTTAAGATGTAGCCTTAGTGAGATCCCTGTTCACACATGCCTAGATATGGGCAATGTAACTAGGAAAATCAGAGTCTGTAACCATAATTGAGTAGGAAGAGTAACAAACAACCAACAAGAGAAACCAAGGTACCTTAACTGAGGAAATTTAGCATGAAAATATCTTTCTTATAAATAATCCAAACAGTCTACTGATAACCTCATTTTCTAAAAGTCCTCCATGGGAAATGGAAGTGTCTGGAGGAGGAGAAAACATGAGAAGAAGCTGAGAGCTTTTACAAACAACTACTGTTAACTGGAAATGCCACTCTCCCCCATGTCCCCAAGTCTCTTTTTAGATTAGCAAGCAGCAGTTACCAGATGGAGGCTGTGTGTTGAAATACATTCTGTGAAGTGAGCCAGTTGTAGGAGTCAAGTTCCTCTCGAACAGATGGGCCACCAATTTCTTGGGTTAAAGATCAGCCAGGCTCATTAAAGAAACTGAAAGGGTTCAACAGTTAAAATTTCTTTTTAGTCTCACATCCTGAGTGACAGAAGCATGTTCTGCAACCTAAAAAGAGGTTAGCCAGAGTTGGGAGATTAAATAGTCCCCAACATTGCTATCAAAGACTACTGGAAAGAATACAGGAGAAGGGTGAGATTAATGGTAATTTAAGCCTAATGCTATCACCACCCCTTATTGACACTCTGTGGTACTTTTTGGAGCATCTATTATAAATATATTGACTTGAAAGGAATTAGTGGAAGAATTTTTGTGTAAATGCAAGCTTAATTTGTCAAAACAGCACAGTCTGTAGAGAGGAAGTAAACAACAGAGGCATCTTATCATTAGTGTAAAAGGATTAAATAGAAAACTTGAGGCTGGTACTCGAGGGGAAAGATGTGAGGAACCGGAAGTCAAAAGTTTTGTTTTATCCCCTGGCTGGTGTAGCTCAGTGGATTGAGCATGGGCTGGGAAGCAGAGGGTCCTAGTTCGATTCCCTGTCAGGGCACATGCCTGGGTTGCGGGCCAGGTCCCCAGTGAGGGCCATGTGAGAGGCAACCATACATTGCTCTTTCTCTCTCTCTCTGTCTCCCTCCCTTCCCCTCTCTCTAAAATAAATAAATAAAAATCTTAAAAAAAAAAAAGTTTTGTTTTATGAGAAAGATCAGATTACAGAAGAGTGAATTAATATCTTCCTCTGACAGAACAACTTTAATTAATATCAAGAAAGAGCCAATTATTTATTTCCACTTTAGGGAAGACAATGCAATGGTCTGGGAAACTGTACTTGGACAAAAACACTCAAATTGGCTTGGAGATGAAATCACAAATATTCCCAGGCACATGGCCTGGGTCAACCATTAAAAGATACATGAATTAGTCAAAATTTGACTATTGTCCTCTTAGAAAATCTTAAAAAATGTACTATCTACATCAGTCCCTTCCTAAAGAAAGAAAGCTAAATATTACTTTTTCTTGATTTGAGTTTGGATCCTCTTCGTGATTATGTATAATTTACTATGCCCACCATGCAGCTGTGGCTGCAGATGAATATATAGATGGTATGGGCCACAAGAAGATGATGTAGCTTGTTAAGGGGATCCTGTAGGCACAGTGATGGCACCTCCAGACGGCGGAGCTGCATTAATATGAAGTTGTCCCTCACTATATCATGGTTCACTTATTGCGGCTTCATTGTATCGTGAGTCTTTTAAAAAATATATATCTAAATCTGTATCGTGGAGTTTTTGCTATATCATGGGATTTTCCAGTATATAGATATTTATATAATATTTATGATTTTAATTATTTTTGCCAAAAAGCCTTCAATATATAAAATATGAAAAATGTTAATTCAAACATATTAAAAGAATATTAAATAGAAATAGAATATAGTATGTATTTCATCAGAGGATGAATACCGTACTGTACACAATGGAAATGCAGTACATCACTAACCCTTGTACAAGTTTGCCAGTGTGAGTTTGTACACGGCACACTATTGGCTGAGGGAATGGAAGGTGACCAACCACAGCACTGTGTTCTGTATCCTGGATGCTGATTGACTCAGTGACTGTAGCATCGGTCTGTTTGCTCTCCCACGCTGTGCCCATACATTCAGCATCTCTCCTTGTCCACTTCACATTGACGTCTGATTGCTGTGCATAATGTTGCTCTGCGGTGTTGTGTTTTTGTGAAATTTTCATAAAGTTTGAATTTGTTTCAAGCCCTATGATGCCACCCAAACATTCTGTGCCTTCTAAGGCTTCTGGCAGTGAACGCAAGTGACAGAAGAATATGCTCACCATCAAAAAAAAGGTGGAACTTCTTGACATGTTAAAGGAAGGCAAAATCTACACGGCTGTAGGCTGCCATTATGAGATCAACGAATCTACTGTTCGCTACATAAAGAAAGACGAGAAGAATATTAGGTCTATGGCAACAATGACTTTTAACAAGACTGCAAAGAGGGTGGTCACTTCCCGCAATAAGGCCATTGTGAGGATGGAGTCTGCATTGGCCTGTCGATTAATGACTGCAGGAAGAAGAATATCTCGCTGGATACCAACGCCATCTGGATGAAGACCAAGAAACTTTAGGACAGTTTTGCGGAAAGCACAGATGTTCACAATGGTGACGAGGATGAAGACGAGGACGCTGATGCAGAAGCAGGACCGTCAAGTGCTTCTCCCACCAGACCAACCCCATTCAGTGCCAGCAAGGGCTGGTTTGACAAATTTCAGAGACACTTTGGACTCAAGAGCGTTTCTCTGCATGGAGAAACTTCCTCTGTGGATGTCTACTCACAACCGTTGACAGATGAAGACCTGACGGAGATGACGAAGTCAACAAGTGAAGAAGAGGATGAGGAACAAGACAAACTACAGGTTGGAGAAGAGGAGGAGGTTGGCCTAACACTCGATCGTCTTGCAACCATGGTCAGAATGGCCAAAGAACTTCAGCGAGTGGCTGAAGAATGGGACTCCCAGATGCTTTGTTTGTTGCACTTCGTAAATACAATCGGGAGTGGCATGTCAGTTTATAAAAAACTTCTCACTCAGAAGAAAAAGCAGCGTCAGCAACTCCCCATAACTATGTTCATCATTTGGACAAAGAGATCAGTTATGCCTACGCCTTTAGCGGAAATAGAAGTTACGGCCCAGGGAGAAGATGAAGCGCCTGATGAAGCGCCTGATGAAGTGGTGCCTTCAGAAGAGCTGCAATGCTCTTCTTGGCTGTGCAGTACATTCATCTCATCGTCATCACCTTCATCGCCATCAGTACTGCACAGCTACGTAATTCATGATCTTCATCATTCAAGTTGTAGCATACTTCACTGGTGAGTACCCACACAGAATTTTATATGTTGTTAAAATTACATAGGGTTAAGAGTGTAGAAAATGTTTAAGAGCATATGAAGTGTTTATAAGAGTGTGGGGAAGGTTAATAAGAGAGTGGGAAAGGTTTATTGGAGTGTGGGAAGGGTTTATAAAGCCTTAAAATATATATAAATAATAAATATAACATCACTACTTTGCGTATTTTCACCTATCGCAGGGGTCTCTGGAACATAACTCCTGTGATAGATGAGGGATCACTGTACTAGTGAACACACACAGCTGGCTCTGGGGGTCACTAAGGTGTGTATTAGTGCAACTTACTTCCCACTTTCCAACAACATAACTATTCTCTTTTCTCTTTTTCCATGGCTTCCATCCCAACATCTGTAACAAGATCATGAATTCCATAGGTTGACATCCCTGCTGCTTTAAAACTCACCACTCTCATGTATGCATTCCTTTTTTCTTATCTCTTTGGATATCTGTGCTTCTCCCATGTTCCTTAGCTCTCAAAGCCTATGGCATTTCTTCTCTAGCAGAGGGCTTTTTTCTTTCTAATGTGCCAAACAACAAATTGGGGTGTTCTCTGCCTGAAAGTTAGGTGTTCTGTAGCTTTCACTGTTGCAGTACTCTGCTAGGAAAAAGCCTTTTCCACTTACACCTATGTTTAGAACAGAACTGGATGCTTGAGGGAGCTATTGGTGCAGAAGATGTTTATGAATTATCAAGGATTTATTGAAGAAGGTCCTGAATTATTTTACTCAGTAATAGAAACTTAATAAACATTCTCCAGTAATGAACACACTACATGAGCATGCAAAGAATCAAATGAAGGATATAGTTCTGAATGCCTTGGAAATTGCATTTTCGAACATTTCATTGGATTGTAGCCAAATACAAGTTTTGGTAATACAGACCGAGAATGATGATTTACACTGCTTAATAGAAGCGTCATTTGGAGTTTTAGCAAACTCTAAAGTTACATGATGTGATCAATCCTTTTCTGGAGATATAAAAAAATATGAAGTATTCCATTTTTTCCTAGGTTTTCTTTCTTACCAAAGAATAAGGAATCCTGGATAAGCTTATTTGCAGTTCAATCAAAAATACTGACACCTAAAAAACTAGGTGGTAGGAGTGATGAGCATTTACACATGGGTTAACAGGACAAAAAATGACAGAAGTGGGAGTCTTGATGAATTTACTTGTCCTTCTCCTTCCTGTATTTTATACCCAGGTTTAGGCCAAACAAGGAAGAGGTAACAATGAAGCTGAAGTCATAATTGCTATTCTCAATGGGCTTACAATCTAGCTATTCAAAGCAGAAAAACCACAATTTAAGAACAACATAAAAGAATGGAATTATTAAGGAAACGTTATTACCTTATGGGGAAATAGATTTCTAAATTAATAGTGTGGAAGCAAAATGCATATCACTTAGTTAAGTGATGACTGAGTGAGGACATAAAAGTAGTCTACAAATACTTTAAATATGTAAATGCAAAGTAGGGTGAGGAATTTTTTTGTCTAGTACTCTACAGAAATAGCACTGAACATGGAATTAAGAAAAAGAATATATTGACTTACAGTGCAAACAATTACAAAGGAATTCTTTAAGCTATAGCTCCAGGACACTTATCTCAAAAAGAGCTCTGACTCTTTGATAATACTTGCTGCCATCCTGCAGTTGTCCAGTTATGTCAATGAACATCAAAGCTGTAATAGACCCCAGGGTAGAGAAAGGAAAAGATACCCTCCAGCTCTCCTGGAGCAGGAGGTGAGATGAAAATGTGTATAGAAGCAGGCCATTGTGGACTTGGGAGGCCATGCTGAGGAGGCCGCACGCACATCACAGTTCCTTGAAGGCCTCATTCAGCACACTGATGCAATAGCCCTATCTCAAATCCACTGAAGTGCCATCTCTAGAGTTGAGACCAAAATCAATGTATTTGAAATGTTTTATGACTCCTTTTTCAATGAGCTATCAGGGTTGCAAATATTTGCTGAAGAGTTTTAAGCAAAGGAATGATCAGCAGTCTTTTAGAATAATCATTGGGACTACCATGTGGAGAACAATATAGGACCTGGAGTCCACGTGGAAATTGGATCATCCAGGGAAGACAGGATGAGGGTTTAAGTTCAGGCGATGTCAGCAATGGTACAAAGGAGAGTCCAGAGGGGGTTCGATGATGACTAAGTGGTTAACTCCATGTGAGGAGGTGAAGGAAAATGAGGAGTCAAGCAGAGTCCAGAATCAGGAAGCTGGCTTATCCTTCACCAGTGGAGGGCAGACTAGGAAGTCAGGCTGACAAATTGTGGAAGTTTTCTTCCAAAATTATAGGGGACAATGAAATCAGACAGACACAGTCAAGTATTAAAAGGGAAGTTTAAGTCCAAGAAGCAAACAGAAAGACCAAAGATTACCCAACTGTCTGGGTCAGAAGAAAAAGCTCAGTCAAACCTGGAGTCCAGAGCCAGTTGGATAGTAGTCACAAGCAGACAGGGAGTAAATCTGGAGCTGCTATAGCAACTACTTAGCATAGGTATTGATTTTGTGTGCCTGGCAGGGCTGGTCAAGACTAAGAGGCAGGAATGCTTCAATGCTAAAAGGGACCATAGTACGGGATATAGGTCAGTGGGATAGAAGTTGAGGCATTCTGCTTTGGAAATGTTGAGTGTAAGGTGCTACAAAACATTCAAATGAGGCTGTTCAATATGCATTTGGATGTGAGGGTATGAAGTTCAGTGGGCTGGACAGGAGTGAATCATTAGCAGATGGTTTGTGGTCAAAATACCAAGAACAAGTGAGATCATCTTGTGAGAGGAACAGAGGACCAAGAATGGAAGCCTGGAATTGTACACTGATAAACATTCAGATGTGGATGAAGGGAAAAGCTTCATGAAAACTTTCAAGGAGGAGAGGTGAGAAGGGTGGGAGGAGAACCATGAAAGAGTACTCATGGGATCCAAGAAAGATAGTTTCAAAGAAGAGTGGTCACTTTAGTCCACTGCAGATAGAAGTCAAGAGACAACCCATAGTTCTGTCACTTATGTTTATAAATATAGATCTCCATAAAAATATTTTAATGTAGAGGATTTGGCTAATGCTAATAGGTAAAAGATGACTACAAAAATCACTGAATTACATAGGAGGGCGAAACCTCCAAAAAATGGAGTTACCTTCTGGAGGATGAGCCCCTTGTAGTACAGCCTCCCCCAACTACATGAGTGTTCTAGGAACCCATCTGTATCGGTGCACCAGCTGGCACTGTTGTGAGAGGCTGCGTTCAGCTTCAGTGAATTTTCTTGAGGATTCTTGCAACACATTTGCCCATTTCATGATGGGTGATTTACAAATCCACTTGCCCACACTGTGCTAAGTGTTGAGCAGTTTTTGACCAAAAAAGGCATGACCCCCATGCCCTACCCTCTGTATTCACCTCATCTCACCTGAGTGACTTTTTTTTGTTTGTTTGTTTCCCTGGATGAAAACAGTCCTCAAAGGGAAACGTTTTGCTGATGTGGAAGAGGTGAAACAAAAAACGACAGAAGCACCAAAAGGCATTAAAATCGATGAGTTCAAAAGCTGTTTGAGCAGTGGAAGAAACAACTTGACAGGGGTATTGCATCAAATGGAGAGTATCTTGAAGTGACTGAAGTTTAAACATTTAGGAATAAATACACAATTATTTATAAATAAATTCTGGGGGTTTTGGGGTCCATCCTCATATAATCATACGGGTAAAACAGTATAATTTGGAAGTGCGAGCCTGACAATCATATGGTCCTCGGAAGAATTCTGGGAAGCTGATCTTCTTCCTACCCTCTCCTCATTGACACATTAAACCCAGTTTCTCTTTTACCTTGAACACTGTGACAAATTCACAAATTACTCAATGTATAATATTTCCAGGTCCTTTTGTCTAGGTTTTTTTGTTTGTTTGTTTTTGTTTTTGTTTTTGTTTGCTTTGCCCAGTGCAAAATGAATCAATTAGGCAACTGCCTTGGAGAATATATGTACATGTCTATTCTAGTACAATTTTCTGTGATAGTCATTTATTATTCTCACTGTATATTTTGTGTTTTCTCTTCCCCTTCAAGGAAAGAAACAAAGACTTCCTGAAGAAATTTTTCTTCTTGGCTTTTGTTTCCAGAAGCAAAAGCCCAAAGAGATTAATGGAGTGTAAGGAGATGAGGATAAGTATGAGAGTCAAACAAAAAAAGAGAAGGATTTCCCCAAGATAAAAATAGATTCCCCAGGGTTAGGGGAAGAAGAAAGTAACATCTATGTGCATGCTTCTGATGGAAATAGGGAAAAAGAAGAAAATTATCCAAGGCTAAAATCAGATGATCTATGCTGAAAGGAAAGAGATATATTTTCTTAGGCATTAGAGTATATGAGGCAATAGCCTATGAGGCAGTAGCAAGAAGTGGCAGAACCTAGGAGAAATCAAGGCCCAGGACTCCCAGCACTGACAGTTTCTTGTGTTCTCAGTGTTAAACTAAAGCCACCAGTTGATGTACTGATGGCATGGGCTGGGATAATGTAGGGACAGATGCTTGATGATTACAGGGGCCATCCTGACTGCTAGAACTTTAGCAAAACCGTGGTGGGGAGACCCCCACGGATAGCTAAGGTTATAGCTCAGTAAATGTGATGTATCACAAAGTCAGAATTAAATCATTAACTAAAAGAAAGAAATACAGTATTTCCTATACTCTTGAGTTTGTGGTCCTCTATTCATACCCGCAACACAAATGACTGCTCATATGGGTCCCTTTGTTGTACATCTGGATGGGATCCTTGGGAAAACCCTAAAAGACATGTTTGTAGATAAAAGGTGAACCAGGCTTTCTCCATACTGGTCTCAGTTTCAGGAGAAAGTGGAACAATTGCCTTTGAATCATTTCTGAAAGTAAGATTCTCATTTCAAGCCCAATGACATAATTATGTAAACACTGTGCCACAAAGTTAATTGGGACCCTGAGTGTGTGAATCAGCAGAAGTTTAACGCCCCCACTGGGAAAATACTCAGTTCAGACCCAATGGCCCTTGCCCACTCTTATTTTATCTAGTGGTTAACATGTTTTGGTTGTTAGTTTGTGATGGCTGCTTATATCTTCACTGGAGATCTACTGCTCCCTGAAGTTCTCTACTTGACAGAGTAAGCTGATCTGTCTGGACATCTCTGGGGACCGGAAAGGGCTGTAGAGGGAAAAAAGAGAATACTCAGTACCAACAAAAATAAAAACAAATAAAGAGGTGTAATAACTGTGCATAAATATGTCCACCGGTGGTATTTAGTGCAAGAAGCAAATGTTAAGTGGGCCCCTTCAGTGCTGACTTAGATTTTGTAACTCAGAGCCATTGCAGACCTTGCTCCAACTTTCAGAACTTATTTTTTTTTAAATACAAGCAATATTTTTGTTTCAGATATCAGATAATTGTAAAGCGCTTTCCACTAGAACAATGAGAGAACATTATAACACTACCATGGAGAAAAAGTATAAATGTAAATGTTTACATGTATCGTAAATTACTTTTTGCTACAATACAAGTAAAGGACTGCCTCTGAAAGTGGACTCGCTTGGACGGTAAAGGATTACAGGAATGATTATTGTCATAGTCAAAACCTTTAAAACAAACTTCTTGGAAGTAGAAAGATCGTAGTGCTTCGATTACTATTCTACAAAACACTGTTAAATCAGCTCCGTATCTTAAAGCATCTAGTAATTCATTGTCCAAAGTATGTTGCGGTTGTCATCTGTGAATTTGGAGTCATACAACTGTTAAGTTAAATGAACTATGGTTAAGAAACGAATGAATAGTTACGGGCTTCACAAATCAAATTCTCAAATCTATACTTTGTTTTTCTTGAATTCTAAATGTGTTTACAACAGGCACAGCACCACCCCTCACTGGCTTGTCACGCTCAATTTTACAAGGACAAGCAAACAACCAGCTGTATTAGTTATCTGCCAATTCAGCTGTGGCTGTGCTCGGCCCTGGGTGTGCTGGGAATGAAACTGCTAGGGAGGAAAGCACTCTCTGGGCCATATGTTCGCTGTTTGTGGCCATAAAGAGCCACGTGGCCACTAGTGCAAAGTGAGTTGGGCTATATTGGAGTCATCAGAAAATAGACCCAATATATCGTCTCCTGCAATTCTACAGGAATTAACTTGTGTTCATTTCTGTGGGGTGTTGTGACTCAGATGTAGAACTAAGAGCACATGTCTCAAACTCTGAGTTATAGTCAAAATGACGATTATTCAATTATATCACCTTTTCTTTCCAAATATCTCAGATGTTACACTACTTTTAACATTCCCAAGAAAGCATTACAAGAGCTACCTTACAGAAATAAACAAATGGACTTTTTGGCCAACCCAGGTGCCATACATCTTGGACTTAATTCTCTAGAAAACAAGAAGATGGGATGTAAGAGTATGGAATCTATGTCATTTCGACTCTCTTAATTAATATGGAAGTTGCAGCTAACCTTTCATTATCCTGAGAAAGGCCTAGTGTTCTCAGGGAACAATAAATATTCCTAAGAGACACTGGAACATTCTTTAACATATTCTGCTGCACATGGTTTAGCCCTTCGTTATAGATTCCCTCAGGTCAGTGATTTCAACTGGTGTGCCATAAGAATTTTGGAAACATGAAATACCTGACTATTTAGTCAGGGTTGCTGACCTCTTTTCCCTTAGATTGTCAAATAAAAAAATGAAAACATCCAAAACAATAGCTGTCCAGTGTGCATGAATCAAAATTGCACCTATTTTTTTGGTCAGATTATCAAAAAATATAACATGTTTTCGGTGTGTTACAGAATTTTAGTAATTAGTTTATGTGTGATATGAGATTATAAAAAAGGTTGAAAATTGCTGCCTTAGATTGTTTATCATTGATTCTTATGTGCTCATCTTGTTCACTCTTTGTTCAGCCTTTCTTTGTTGATACCAGAGGCAGTGATTCTGCATGTACCACAAAGTCCTAAGCATACAGTGGGGTTGTTTTTTTTTAAATTGCTTATCTGCTTGGGGTAGAAAGGATGAAAAAGGAAGCCAAAAATCATTTTACTGATGTCTGTGAATCCTTCTTATCACATCTGATTTCAATCCCTTATAACAACATTGCTTATTCTCCAAAAGGAAGGTACATGACTCTATTTATGTAACTGCGAAGTCCTCCGGCTCCTGTATGTTTCTACCAATCATAGCAATGCACCAAATTGCTTTGAATGTTGATAAATCCTCTGTTGACTGCTGAATCCAAAAGGAAAACACCAATCCATTTAAAATGATCAAACCAACAGAATTCCTGAGGTAAAAGCAACTTATTTTAGTTTCCTTTGTGAATAATGTATCAAAAGGTCTAAGGAGCTATTCATATAATTATCAGCCTTCGACATGAATTCTCTGCTCTATTGAGAGTTTAATGAATTTGAAACAGCCATTTCCAGAAGATGGAGAAAAATAGAGATCAATGTCTCCAAAGATAACCAAGTAGAAACTTTGATTTCTGATTTACATTTAAATCTACATGGTCACCCTGTTTGAATATTAAAAGTACAGCTTCTGCCCTTGTTATAGTTTGAGTCCCAGGCTATCCTGAATTGGGTGGGAAGGCAGAAGTAAATGGATATTCCTTAAAAAGTTTAGAAGATGACAAGTTACTTTCCCTCTGTATTCAGACCTACAATTGAGGACAAAGTGAGCTGCATAGTCTTACTGAGGTCAAGACTTTCAAAGGAGCTATTTTGGGTCTGTTGCCTGACCTTCCTCATCACCCATCCATCCCTCCCTCACGGCTCTGCTGTCCAGTTCCTTCCCCAACACTCTACATGCACCTCTCTCAAAGATCACTACTGATAGTCTTATTCCTATTTAAAAATAGTAACTGACCCACTGTCCAATTTAAGGCCTTTCCCTGTCTTCACTTCCCCTATTTTGGGGATTCTTCACATTAGTTCCTACCCTCTTCTTATTGAAACTCTCTTCCTCTTGGTCTGCAATCCAGTTCATTACCCTTCAGAATGTATCCTAAAGGTGTCCGTGTTCCATACCACCTCCACTGCTACCAACTGAGGACAAGCTATTATGAATTCCTACCCAATCACTCAGTTTCTACTCTGGCCATTCAGTCAACACCAGAAACAGAAATCAGGGAGATCTTATAAAAGTTTGAAACTAGATCTCACCACTGCCACCCCATAAATCCTCCAACAGCTCCCCACCACATTTAGAATACGATCCCCACTCCCTGCCATGGACTACAAGGCCTTACAGTATCTGCCCCTGCCCACCTCTCCGACCTCATCGCCCACCACTTGCTGCTGTAGACACACTGGTGTGAATGTACCAAGTTTTCCCTCATGTCAGGGCTCTGCCTTTGTGCTCTTCTGCCAGGTCTGTGCATGGCTGGTGCTCTCATTTCATCCCAGTGTCATCTTCTTGGAAAGGTCTTCCCTGACCCTTCAGCTAAAGTTACACCTCCTGTTATTCTTTTTACCCACCTTTATTTTTCCTCATTGCACTTACCATTATTTGGCATTTTAGTATATGAGTGTGTGTTCAGTTACTGTCTGTCTCTCCACTAAAGTGTTAGCCCCATGAGAGGAGGACTTTCGAGTCTTCCTTATCACTGGAGTAATGCCTCTCATTTAATGGATACTCAGTACAACCATTGAATGAGTGATTCTCTGTCTTTGCTGACAAGAATTCCATGTTATCAATACAGGGTCCACAGAATCAGAACTAATTTCTGGGACCTTAAAACTGCTTCCTGGCCCCTGTTGTTCGTGCACCAAAAATTCTTAACTATGATGTCAACAAAAGTTTGAATAACAAGTGAGTCAGTAGCATTGTTCATGAGTATTTCAGGGGTAGCTTATAAGCGACAGAAATTTAATTCTCACATTTCTGGAGGCTGGGAAGTCCAGATCAGTGCACGAGCACGGATGAGTGAGAACCCTCTTCCTGGTTAATAGCTGGTGCCTTTTGGCCATCTCCTCACATGGTGGAAAGGGCAGGGAGTTCTGCTCTGAGGGCTCTTTTTTATAAAGGCACTGACCCCATTCATGAGAGCACCACCTCATGATCTAAGCATCCTCCAGAGGTATCACCTGATAATACTATTTAGTCAGACATCAGGATTTCAACCTATAATTTTGGGGGGGAGGGACACAAACATTCAGAACATAGCAATCAGTATTTTAAAGAAATGTTTAATTAGTATCACTAAGGGATTTGTCACATTTTCAAGATGACACTGGTCATTATTTACTTATATGGACAAGATATAATGCCCTTAAGTAGCTAATGAAGTTGTCATTTGTAACTGGAGAACTGGGGACTGCTGGGATGTTTTCGAAAAGAAGGCTCCTTTTTTTTGGTCCACCTCTATGTTTTTATGGCATTGCTACATCTGCCTGTGGACATTTTAATGGAATCACAAATCCTAAATGAAGCTCTTTATGGATATCTTTATTTGTTTGGCTAGTGGCCCTTTGTTTTGGAAAACCATTTCTTCCCCATTTCATATGGCTTTCCTAACTACTGAGATAGAATTTCTGCTGGTGATATCTGGGAATCTAAATGTTCAAAAGCACCTGAGATAACTGTTATGCACGATATAAGTTAAAAAAAAACTCTGATCAAAGAGATAGGAATAGGGCTCATATGGGATCAATACAAATCTTTTCTTGGATTGATATGTAGGCTCTGAGAAAAATATTCTCTCTTTCTACTAGGGTTGTCAAGCTGAGAGGTATTAATCTGGGTCTTCCAGAAGCCCTTTTCTCCGCACACTGGAAAGCCTCCATACAGAATAAGCACAGTCAAGAGAAGTTAAAGACAGAGATCTGGGGACAATTACTCTGAACTAGTCTCTGACATCTGATTCCTTAAGCTCTTCTTTAGATCTTGTGAATTACATTGGTAGTATTCTCTGTTACATGAGTTAACACTTTCTCTTTTTGCTTAAATTCACTGACTTGGGTTTTTGTTACTTCCCAAAATATCCTCACTACCCTCAAGTAAAATAAAGTCCATGAAAATAATAAATTCAGGAGGCTTTAGAAGGCTCTTTGAATATTTATCATATATGCTTGTCCTGGGGCTGTTTGCCCTTAGACTTCCAATGCCTGGTTGGTATCAGTATGTTCCACTACGAGTGGAATAAGCACATCTAAAATTGGTGACATGAGCAGTTTGGAAAGGGGAAGAATTGCTTCTCGTGGGACAATCTGAATGTAGTGAGTTTTGGAGCTAAAACAGTGAGGAGCATATTGAGATTTAAAATGTGTGATACACATTAAAGAGCTCAACTCTTGAGTGGGAAACAAACACGCCCACCACTACTCCAAGGGGAACTGTTACTCCAACATAAGCTGAAGGAGTTTTAAATCAGCACCACCTTCTCATATTTCTACAATAATGCATATGGCCACAACACGTCCTGCTTCTGTAGGAAGCCAACATTACAACAGAAATGCATGGTGTATATAATTTGCAGTGACTTAAAGTACTGCAGAAGTTGAACCAGAAAAAATGAATAAAAACCTTTTCTTTTTTTAGAACAAACTGCTGAGAATGTAAAAGAACAATTAAGGTTAAGATGAATAGGATTGCAAGAGTATTTAATAGGAGGATTAAAACTTACAAATTTTGGAAGAAATCTGAAGTGCTGTGGGCCAAATACAACTCAGCATTAAAACAGTCCCATTTTTCTTGGTCTTTATGCAAAATAATGTTGTAAATAGTATTCTAAAATTAAAACATACTTTTTTCTTGTGGATAAGATTTTAAAGGCTATTTTGTAAAAAAATCCCACCCAACAATATGCTCATGGATTTGAGAGAGAGAGAGAGAAACATTGATTGGTTTTCTCTCATCTGTGCCCCAACAGGGGATCAACCTGCAGCCTAGGTATGTATGTACCCTGACTGGAAATCAGACCTGCAAACTTTCAGTGTACAGGATGAATGTTCCAACCAACTGAGCCACCTGGCCAGGGCAGATTTTTAAGACTCTTGAGCAATACCGTAAGTTCTATTAGGGTGGTTGATTTAGTTTAATTCATTTAGCGCATACTCATAAGTACTGGTTTAGACCTGAGGATACAGGGATGGACACCAGGTTTGCACTCTAGATGATCCAGGCTGGGCAGAAGACATAGATCTATAAGCAGATCATTTCACTGATGTTAGGAGAAGAAGGGCTACTTGCTGGCCTCCCATAAAATCAGTAAATAAACTGGCTTCCTATGAGGTACAGGCTATAAGCTTTAGCTTCTTGAGATCAAGGTCTCCTTTACATTGGGTCTTTTGCTTGGCCTTCCTTAGCTGTCTTCCTGTGAACTTGACTCTGTGCGCCAGTGTGGGTCATGCCTCAGCTCTAAGTTCTATCCGTGTTTGGAGTATATAATAATATTCTGCAATTTCTTCGCCACAATATCTTCTTCTAGTTCTACCATCTTATTTGCTTGTTTAACTCCTGTCCTCATATCATTTACCTCTGCTATATTCTGTGACTAGATTTCTACACACGTATCTATCACTGTTATTTCTCGCAACAGAAATGTAATACTGCTGGAGTATGGAAGAAACTACAAAAGCAGCCCTGTTAAGTTCATCAAGGTTTTAACATGTTAATTGGTAGAAAGTGTTCCTGAACACCTGCTCCTAGATTGACTGACTGCATCAGAACTATTTAAAGAAAATTATAAAGTCATTGATTTCAGAGTTGGATTTGGGGGAATCCACCTTAATAAGTTTGGGATGAGTACCACGAATCTGAATGTTTTAAACTCTCCGCAGCAGTGCAGCCAGGTTGGAGGATTACCACTTCACAGGCTCCCTTACTGTATTACCAAACTAGAACAAAGACAGCAAGCAAGGTCTTTGATTTCCTTGGACTTTTGTTGTAAGTATTCACTGATGGGTGACAACCTATTTCCATGTTGGAGGGCATACCAATGTGGCTGATGAAGCATGAGCAAGCATCTCATAGCCAAGTTGCAATGTGTACATTAAACATTCATTACAATGGATTTTTAATGGGGAAAATAGAAAATATGCCTGGACTACAGACTAGAGGATAGAAACAGGAAAAATGAGAGGCAACATCAGCTTCGGTTAATGGGTCATGAGGTAAGTTGTACTCTATACATTTGACGTTGTTAACACATAAAATACAGATGTAAAGAAAAATGAATTTTTATTATAACTAACTTTTTATCCCTAGTCCTAAAAATGTCTTATTTCATTATAAAAGGGTTGGAAAACACTATTTATTTTCCAGTTTTATTGAAAAATAATTAACATACATCACTGCATAAGTTTAAGTGTACAACGTGATGTTTTGATTTTCATATATTGTGAAATGGTTACCACAACAGGTTTAGTTAATGTCTTTTGTCACATATAGATGCAATAAAACAAACAAAAAAAGTTCTCCCTGTGAGAACTCTTAGGATCTGCTCTCTTAATAACTTTCCTATGTATCAGACAGCAATGTTAGCTGTAATCATCATATTGTACATTACATCCCTGGTACTTACTTTCTGATAAATGAAAGTTTGTCCCTTTTGACCACCTTCCTCCAATTTCTGCCTCTGGTAACCACAAATCTGATCTCTTTTTCTATGTGTTTCGTGAGTGTGTGTATATTTTTAGATTAGATTCCACATATAAATGAGATCATACAGTATTTTTATTTCTCTGGCTGACTTACTTCACTGAGCATAATGTCTTCAAGTTCTACCCATGTTGTTGCAAATAGTAAGATGTCCTTATATTTTTTAATGGTTGGATAACATTTCATTGTATATATGTACCACAACTTCTTTAGCCATTCAGCCATCACTAGATACTTAGTTGGAAAAACACTATTTTTTTTATTAGATTCTCCAGTGTATGTGTGTTTTATATAGTCCAGAGACAAATTTTCTACATGAGATCATTAGACTTACAAATAATGTATTTACTTAAAGGGTCCACAGCAGTGCCTGGCACATGGTAGGGGCTCAGAAATAATAGGTTATTACTACTCAGGAAGGTGATATTAACCAGGATTAATTTGGGAAACATACTTTGTATAAAGTTGTGAATTAACAATTAGAAAAACTAAGTGTGTGTGCGCACACACACACATATATACACACACATACATGTATGTATGTATATATACATATATGTATAAAGATGTACTTTGCAGATGACCCTGTCCCGCCCTCCTCCCCTCAAACTCAGTGCTTTAAGGAGCATGTTTAATACTTATTTCCCAAAGACTCGGTGATCATTTTTCTCTCACTTGAAAGCATTTTCTCTCCATTTTTGTCCATCTTACACTGGTTTCAAGGCCCCATTAAGTTTTGCATCATGCCAAGAACCTCCCCCTGTGAGCCTAGCTCCAAATGAAATCCCCTTCCCCTTCACATGAACTGTAGAACAGAACAAATGATAATAAAGACTTATCTGTACTGCCTTTCATTTTTTAAAGACCAAATCTCTTTATTCAGCTCAATTTTGGGTTTCTCGAGGCTCGGACCTATCTTATGTTACATAAAATTCTTTATACTTGGCACTCACTAATTTTTTTTTCAGTGAGCTGGTATCTTAACATTCAGCAAGACCTTGACGATTGCAGAAGTGCAGACAAACTAGCAGGATGAATTCCACTACTGCCAAGAACAACCACATTTAAAATTTATAATTCATCATTTGTAAGAATGATGCTCCTGACAATCCTTCAATACAACGTCTACAGTTGTTTTCCCAGAAGCACACGGAGGCCTCCGTGCACAGCTGGCTTGTCTCCCCTGTAGTAATTATTATCTTTGGCTCTGAGGCAACATAAAATTAAAAGTTGATAGTCATTAAAGCCATGACGTTGGCCTGCTTTTTATAATGGAAAACAAATAAACAAACAAAGGTGTTTTCTTGACACAGAGCTCTGTTGGGTGAGGACTAATTCAGTGCAATGTGAAAAAATAAGCCGAAGAATGCAAACGATCGGCTTCTTTTTAAAGGTGCTTGTTTCCCTCCTCTACTCCTGAAGTGGTTTCAATCATATTTTGGATATATATACACATCTATCATAACACGGTAGCGGGCAGTGTCAGAAATTTCATGAAAATATAAAAAGCAACACATATCTAGGGGGTTTAATTTTCTCAATCATGAGTTTAACCTAAATTCTATTTGACCCACAAAGTCGGCAATGCCTGCTGTCTCTGGTTGGGCTTTCCTGACAGCCCTGCATTGCTCTCAATCAGAAGCCTAGCCAATCTCAAAATACCCTTGTGACTTCTAAGAATTCTCCCTCCTGCCTTAAATGCCTTTGTTCATGGCTGAAAATTGTCTCTAACATCATTCGTATAGGTCGCATTATTAATTCCAGGAATCCTTGTACAGCAAAAATGTCTTTGGGGAAGAATATGTGATTAGCAGTCACCCACACCAAAATGAGCTAAATTAAGACATTTTTGCTCATATATTCCAGCCCCTCAAATTTTAAAAAACTATGTACCCTTTGCACAATTTTCAAATTAATACTTAAAATTCTTTATTATGAAATTTAACAGTTATAAAGAATGTCAATATTCTAAAACAAAACTTTTATCACTCTTTGAAACATACCCAGTGAAATTTAAATACCATAGAGATTGGATACCTATTATCATTCATTAAAAAACCAGTCCCAAGCTCATCTTAGTCGAAATAATTATACCACTCATTTGCTCCTCTAACTTGTATTTGCCTTCTACTTCCTCTACTAATTATTATTCGAACATGATCTATTTTCACCTTAAAACCTTTTACTGATTACTCTATCATAATTCTCTGAAACACACAAACAAAATATATATAAATTAGAATTTTTTTAAAATCTCCTGTTAATATAAGGCGGTAAAAATGTTTTCTTCTGAATAAAAAGCTTATAATTATTAGTATCATATAAATGTTATTAGATTACAAGTAATCAAAACAACATATGTAGATTATAAGTTTTGATAAATTAGGAAAGTAAATGTTACTGGAAATTCATCTTTGAATAGTTTGTTGTTACTCTCATTGCTAATCTAACTCATATATTTCTAGATTAGCATTCATTATTCGGATGAAACAGTGTTCATCATCAACTTGATTACTCTTTCTCGTTTACACAGACATATGTTGTGAAACGCAACTCTCATAAATGAGTAGATGGGATTGTGTTATAATAATACCAGCCAATTATTTGAACAGTTTTTGAGTTATATACCCTAAATCACAGAGTGATCACTAATTAAAAACTACTTAATAATTTAATTAATAAAAATTTTTAATTTAAAATTATTGTGTCAAAGAAGTTTAGTTAATTAAATCTAATGTTAATAATCATTATAATTAATTTTAATGTTTCAATCTTTAATTAATTTTCAAAAACTAAAGTATAATTGACATATAACATTAATTTCAGGTATAAAACATAATCATTTGATATTTGTATATACTGCAAAATAATCACTATAAAATAAGTCTAGTTAATATCCATTACCATACATAATTACGAATTTGTTTTCTTGTGATGAAAACTTTCAAGACCTACTCTCTTAGCAACTTTCAAATACTCGATGCAGTATAATTAACTATATTCACCATTCTATACTTTACATCCCCAGGCCTTATTTGATAACTGAAGTGGGTACATTTGACTCCCTTCACCCATTCGCCCATCTCCCACCACTGGCAACTTTGGAAAACAGAAACCTGTCTTGCAAAAGCAGTTGATATTCATTCATTAGCAGCATTAACTTTATTATGTTCTGGGAATCGTACCAAAAAAATTTTACCAAGATTTTTTCAAATGACTATTCATTAGACTTGTTTCTATTTCACTTAACGTCATCTTCTTTAACTGAATACGCTCATAAACAGTTGGAGAACTAAAAACATTGTTAATTTAAATACTAATTTTCCAATACAAATTTTTCTTATAATAACTTAAATTTTTATCAAAACTTTGAAGCTGAAGATCTAGCTTATTCAAGTTATGGACAATGTCTTTGATATCTTTGATAACTGGCAAAGCCATCCTTGTTGTCAAAGCGTTGGCTTGACAACCTCACATTTTGTTAGAAAGTTTGGCCTCATGGTATAGTTCTAACAAATGTGTTAATGCTCATCTTATGAAAGCCCCCTCACTTCAGATTTTTAATTTTCAGATAAACAGGTAGATAGGATGTGGAGCTCTATCAAGAGTTTGTTGCAAGCATGTAATAAAGTGCCGCCATCTTTAATATTTCTTTTTGTGCTTCGTTTGGCTTTGCTCTTAAAGAACTTTCAGTCAGGATCAACACATTTTGTAAAAAATATTTCAGAATAGAAAAATGAGGTCATTAAAGAAAAACTGCCATCTCTATGGAAACCTGGAACATCTCAACAAGGACCAGCATACTTGCTTGCTAATACCATGCTTGGCCTATATCAGAAATATGCCTAAGACAGGAAAGACGTATGCCTACACGCTTTGAATAAAGGAGGCTTGCCCAATTTTAATATTGCCTGTGGCCTCTTTGTTTGACATTTTGGAGGCTACCATAGTGAGATGTTGGAAGGGTGAAAGAGCCTTTTTTTCATAAAGCAAAAAAAGAGTGGCTATGAAAGGGTAAATGGGAGAGAAGAACCTTGACATGTTGATTGAAAGTCTCCTCTCAAGTTCATCAGTTTTAGGAAAGACCCTGAGTATCTGGAAGTGGATTCCATTATGCTTTCTCTGTGCCTATTGCATGGACACATTCTGAGTCCTGGGAGAACAGGAACCCCAGTGTGGAGCTCCCTGGCCTTGGAACCAAGGGGAGGAATGAAGACAGTGCTACAATCTGTTTGAATCTCCAGACAGATTGTGAGGGCAGTTGGCTACTCTGACCAACTTCCCCCATTTTCCTAAAGAAGTCATAATTCCTAATTTTTTTATTCAAGAGATCAAAATCTCTTACTTGCCCATAGAAATACACACATCCAATGTAGGTGGAAGTATATTTTTCATGGCCCTATAGGTCAATGGCTAAATTTAGGCAGATGTACAAAGTAGACTTATTTTAAATGGCCTCTGGTCTGCCCTGCCTATAACAACCCCCACTTCTGAACTTCACTGCTATACTCAGGCATCAGGAATTCTCAGATAGCTTCTAACTATTTGAAATCACCTACCCTGGGCCCCCTCATGCCTTCTTTCCTTATGCTCTGAAATTAGCCTCACTCCTCATCTACCTCCCAATCCAGACTCTCAGTCTCTCTTTATGGATGACTTTCCTGAGGAGGAAAGCGACCTGATTTTCTCTAATTTACATAATTCACACTAAAGTGTGAATGATCAAATTGTGTAATTCTCCCAGAGGTTGCCTTCATTTTAAAAAAGGTGTTATTGGTAGATTATGGCTAGAGCTAGTTTTTGAAGCACGGAAGAAAGTGGAATTTCTCTCTTTTACTCTCCCTTCCCCAATAGGGAAGAATAGAAAGCCAGTCATTTGCCTGCCCTGGCCCAATGAAAAGGTTTCTCTATGCCTAACCTACTGCGAGTATATTCAGATCTCTATCTTTTAGTAGTTCGGTTAAGTGCTCGGGGAGGCATGGTAGGCAACTGAACCACTAAAGAGTGGGCTCAAAGAGTACTCTCTTCTGGCTGCAAGAAGTGAACGGGCTTCAGTGGCATGCAGCTAAGTATCACAGTGACTCCGGCAGAGAAGGAAATGTATTTGTCTACATTGTTCAAGAATAAGAAGGGCAACTCTTCTTGCCTAGGACTGAAATTGTTCTGGTGTTTTCTACACACAGCTCTCACGCATCCTGTGAACAGACCACCACAGAGGTGCACTTAATCTCTAGGGCTGCAAAGAAGTATAAAAAATTCTTCAGCCCCATATTGCTTTTGTTTCTTATGCAAACAGACTTTTCTTTTAAAAATATCTTTATTTATTTGTTTTTAGAGATAGAAGAAGGGAGGGAGAAAGAGAAGGAGAGAAACATCAAAGTATGATTGCCTCTCTGGCGCTCTCCACCGGGGACCTGATTGGCAACCCAGGCACGTGCCCTGACTGGGAATCAAACCAGAGACACTTTGCAACAAACTTTTTTAATAGAATGAAATCATATCACTTTGAAGCACAATTTTTTTTAAATTCCAGTTATTCTACTGGTTGGCTGAGGTTTATGTTATAACCACTGCAAACAACAGCAAAAAATAACACAATGTGGAAGAAGTTGGAAGATGCAACCCTGGGCTTTTCTTTCTGGAGCAGGCTCTCATATGCCTGGATAACAAGCTTCCTCCTTATTTGCATGTTGTGATCCCAGTTCTTTTACCACTCTGTTATGGATAACAGTCACAGGACCCAGTGAATTATTTTATCTTAAAGTCAAGTACAGCTAAAAAAAGGACAACAAAGGAAATTTGGCATCAGAATTCATTTTTAGGGCTAAATATTAAAAACCAAACCAGGAGACTGTTAAAGAGTGAAATATCTCAGGGAATTAATCTTCAGTGTAGATTAATCTCTCTGGGTATTTGGATGGAAAGATGTGTTTTTAAACTATTATTATGAAATTTTTCACTTGCTCTGTTTTTAAGTCTGTAATTAATTTCCAATTTCTTTGTGCCTCACATAGCACCACCCCACAGTCCCACTTCGTAAGGCGCCAGCAGGCAAAGTCTGTGAAGAGATGGCTGTGCAAACACCACCACTGAAAGTTAAAGGGGCAGGAAGAAATTGATGCGGTAGGTCACTAACAGCTTTCACTTCGTGACTATTCGCAAGTTATTATGAGCCGGGTGTGCTCTGAGTGCAGATTATCTGAATAGAAAAGGAGGGTCATTCCAAAAGGAGGTGGGTTGCTTTATGTGATCCTAAAATTCTATTATTGTGCTAGATTTTAGACTTCATTAAGCTCAGTCCAGCAGTTCTCAACTTTGCACATTCAATCACATTTAACAATGTCTAATACCTGGGTTCCACCTCAAACCAGTTAAATAAGGACATCTGTGTTGGGTCCCAGACACTGGTATTTTAAAAGTTTTCCCAGTCCATCTAATGTGCAGTCAAGTTTGAGGACAATCCTTATTTCACAGATTTATACACTGACCCACAGGGAGACTTAGTGATCTGCCCAAAGTCAGATTAACTAGCTTTCAGCTGAACTATTCCTAGTCAACTGCTTTTATGACATCCATCTATCTCTGTGAACATTCCCCAAGTTTTTAAACAGAGACTGGTTGGTTCATTTAGGGAACAAATTATTTATAGAGCACCCATACTATGTTGGGAACTGGGCTGGTGGCTAAAGATAAAATAGTAGCAAAAGCAGGTGAGATTTCTGCCAACAGAGTTAACATTCTAGTGGGAGAGACAAACATTAATGAAATAATGATGAAGTAATTGTAAAATTATAACTGTGATAAGTGCTGGGAAAGAGAGGTTCATGGTGGCATAAAAGGCTGCCTTCTCTGAGGAGGTGCAGACTGAATGAGATCTGAAGGGAAAGGATGAAGCAAAGAAGGGAAAGAAATATGGGGTTGTATGTGAGACAGAAGAGACAGAGAAGGAGACAAAGTGAGGGGAAAGGGAGAGACTTCTTGATCTGTGTCGGAGAATGGCGTATGTTAGAAAGCTCTATGGCAAAAACAAAACAAAACAAAACAAAACGAAACAAAAAAACCAAGCATGGAACATTCAGGGGCTGAAAGAAGGACAGTGAGGCAGGAAGGCAAGTCTGAGGACATCCCAGTTTTGGAGGGCTAACAACCATGTTAATTGATTTCACTTATAAATTTAACCTCTACCTTAAAACATGTCCTTAATCTCATCACTATAGGCACAGTGAAATGATGTACATACATCACAACCTTGTCTCACTTTAAATTTGAAACAAACACATACTGTGTACCCACATACAAGATTCAAACAAGCTGTGGACCTCCACTTGACCACTGGTTCTCAACCTTGGCTACACTTCGCAATCACTTCTAGGCCTTTAAAAATGCTGAGGCCCAAGAGATACCTTAGATCAATTTAATCAGAATCTTTAGGCAGGAGATGGATTCAGACAATGGTATTTTTTTAAAGCTTCCTTGAAGATTCCCAAGTTGCAAACAAGATTGAGAACTGCTGTTCCAGGGTGAGGATCTGATCAGGGAGAACACAAGGAGGAAAGATAAATTGCGTTTGTATTTGTCACTCTCCATCCTTAGTTATTGCCTCCACTTGATGCATTAGAACTCACCATGTAATGGAGATCTCTTCTGTTACAACTTCTTAACAAACAGCTGGATTGGAATTGAAACTGTGGGAACACTAGGGAGAGCTCCTAAATGAGAAAACCCCCTGTTTCTCCCTCACATTCTCTCTTCTTATCTTCAATCTTTCCTTTTCTACTGGTTCTGTGCATGTTGCTCCAGAAGAGCACCGTAGATTTATATGCAGTTGTAAGAAATGATGCAGAAACCCTTTATACCCTTCATTCAATTTCCCCCAAAGGTAACATCTTGCCAAACTATAATACAATATTACAACCAGGATGCTGACATTGATACATTCAAGACGCAGACCATTTCCATCACCACAAGGATCCCTCACATTGTCCTTTACTAGCCACAGCCCCTGCCCTCCACCCTTACCTGTGGCAACCACTACTCTGGTCTCTATTTCTATATTTTTGCCATTTAAAGAATGTAATGTAAATAAAACAATATAGCATATAACCTTTTGGGATATGCATTTTCACTCAGAAAAATTCTTTGGAGATACACCCAGGTTGTTGCATGTATCAACAGTGAGTTCCTTTTAACTGCTGAGCAGTATTCCTTGGTATAAATGTACTACTGATTGTTTTAACTGTTCACCTACTAAAAGACATCTGGGATGTTTCTGATTATTGACTATTATGAATAAAGTTGCTAGGAATCCTTGTGTACAGGCTTTTGTGTGAACATATGTCTCTGTTTCTCTGGGATAAATATCTAGAAGTATAAGTGCTGAATCTTAATAGTAGTTAAATGTTTCGTTTTTAAAAGATATTGCCAAACTGTTTTCCAGAGTGGTTGTATCAGTTTACATCCCAACCAGCAATGCATGAGTGATTCAGTTCTTCACACCCGGACCAGAGTTTGGTGGTGTCAGTATTTTATTTTTTATTTTAGTCATTCTGATTGGTGTCTAGTGATGTTTCATTGTGATTTTAATTTGCATATTAGTAATGGCTAATGATGTGCAGTATCTTCTCATGTGTTTGTTTGAAAAATATTTTTGCAGGGTACAGGATTTTGGGTTGACAGTTCTTTTATTTCAGTACTTAAAAAACAGTGTTCCAATCCTGCCTTCCTCAATGGTCTGTAATGAGAACTCCACTGTCAATTGATATTTTTTCTCCAAGAAGTAAGGTGCTGTTTTATACCCTGGCTGCTTTAACTTTTTTTTCTTTGTTTGTTTTTAGAAGCTTAATTATAAAGAGTCTTAGTGTGGATGTCTTTGGGTTTATCATGTTTATCCTGCTCGGCTTCCTAGATCAGTAGGTTCATGTCTCTTGCCAAGTTTGAGAATTTTCAGCCAAGGTTTCTTCAAGTACTTTTTCAGCCCCATTCTCTTTCTCCTTTTCCTCTCTGACTCCAATGACATGAATGTTAGACCTTCTGTTATATGCCACAGGTCCCTGAGGGGTTTTTTTTTTTTCTGTCTCTTTTTCCTTTGTTTCTTAGATTCAGCAATTTCTATTATTCCAGCTTTCAGACAACTAACTCCCCTGACCCCTATATTCTACTGCTGATCCCATCGGCTGACCTTTTAATTTCAGTTGTGTTTTTCAATTCTAAAATTTCTACTTGGCTTTTTCTTACGTCCTCTATTATTTGTTGGTACTTTCCATGTCTTTCCTGAAGCTTTCTATGTTTTTTTGTTTGAGGCTTATTTGTACTTACTCAGTGAAGTATTTTATCATAGTTGCTCTAAAAAATCTTTGCCAGATAATTCTAACATTTCTGTCATAGCGTTGATGTCTATTGACTGACTTTTTCCTTTGGTTTGAGATCTTCCTGGTTCTTGATGTAAGTGACTTTTTAAAAATTGAAATCTCGACCTTTTCCTGTTATGTAATGAGACGCTGGATCTTCCTTAAACTTTCTGTTTGAGCTAGTTTTCTCTGACATCTCTCTGGCAGAGGAAGGGGATGTTCACTATGTTGCTACTTCTAGGTTTGGTAAAGCTCCATGTTTTCTACTCGGGATCTACTGACGCCCAAGGTTACCTGGGCTTTTTGTTACTCCTGAGTGGAGGACAGAAGTCCTGGTCCCTGCGTGGCTTCCACTGGCACTGCAGTGCTGGTGGCCGTATGACCACTGGGTGGAAGTGAAGTTCAGGCTTCCTGTGCGGGCTCCACCGGCACCATTGCAGGCTGGGGGAGAGGAAGGGATTCACTTCAGCACGGAGAAAGTAAAAGAGAGTGGAAGTCTAAGCTCCCCACTTGGCTGTTGCTGGTATGGGTGGGGCGGGGACACAGTTTCATCTGTAATGTTGTACTAGCGGAGACTGGTTACAATCTAAAGGTTTTCTGTCTTGGTAGGCTGCCCATTCCTTGGTCCTCTAGGTAGAGAGAGCCGGCTTTTGTTGGGACTATTTTTTTTTTATCTCTGCCTGTTGGCATTTTTGTGTTCCTGGTTCCTTCAGCTCTAAGTTTGGGAAAACCCAAGGAACTGACTTCCATGTTCTCATTTGAGGCCTGAAGGTCCCAGACCACCTGCCTTCTCTCTACCAATCACAGTTTCCTAGCATTTGTTTGGTATATAATGTCCAAAGGTTTTAGTTACAACTAAACCTTAACAGGGTAAGTAGAGGAAAACATATCGACTCCATCTTCCTGAAGGTAGAATTTAGCTCTGTGCTTCAAATATACAACAGGTCTTTCTTTCTGAAAAAGATTTTTTTAATATACCTTCTTAATGACATCCACATTTTTGTGGCCTCCAATAGAAAACTTTGTGAATTAGTCAGCTATTTCTATTACTTTCCTTTCATTGCAATTTGTTTTCTCTAAATTTCTTGGATTTGCACTTCCATTCTTCAGTCTTCTGCTGAGACTGCTCTCAAAGACTATCATTTATCTCTGTACCTTTCTTTTTAAATTAAATCCAGATGGTTGGTTATTCCTGTTAAAATTCTATCTTCCTTGGTTTCTATGACAAATATTTTAATCACAGTTCTTTCACTATCTGTATGTCCTTGTGCAAATCACAGAAACACAAATCTAAGTCTTAGAGCCTTTTTTTTTATTATAAGATGTGGATTATAACCCCAACATATACTTTTTAGGGTTGAATTGAGGCTCAAGTGATATTATATGTATTTAATAAATACCAATTTGTGTTAGGCACTACGGTAGGCCCTGGATATACAATAGTGAGTATAATATAGCCTCAAGGACTAGACATAGTCTAGTCTCAGAGACAGGTAGGTGAACAGGCCATGGGCTCAGTGCGGGAACATGATAATGCACAGCAACTTCCATGGAAACACATGGAAAGCAAGCATGGAAAATCTTGAGGGCTCATACAGGCTTCCCAGAGGAGGTACATCTAAAGCTGAGTCCTGAGGTATGAGTAAGTGTTTAGTATGGAATATTCTCTGCATGCTCTGAGGTGCTGGGAGAAAACATATTTTCCTTATAAGGTCTTTTTTCATGCCATTCCTGGGAATTAAAAGTGAAGTTTACTTTTAAGAAATGTATACAAATTATGTGTAATCAAGTCCATTTTCAGCTTTGGAGGAAGAGATATGTACAATAAATCTTTGCACTATATAAGTTCTGATCTATAACTACGATCTTTGAAAATGGAAAAGAGTAACTTTTTAAAGACCTTTTATTAATCTACTTGAGAGAGATTAGCTTTTATATTACAATGACATGCTCTGGCAATTATAACAGCCATTAACTCCGCTAATTGCATTTATTCATATTTGAATACTTGATTGAGTTCTTCTACTGTCGTAGTCACTCATCCATCACCTCTTTTTTGGATATATAAATATATTTCATATATAAGACAATTAACCCATTACAATATTCCAGTATAATTTTATTTTTTCCTCTCTAACAAAACAACTCAGTCTCCCATGCTCAATTTTCCCCATGACACCCAACACCATTGATGTTGCTACCCCTTTTTCATCTGAAACTTACCATTTTCCTGAAAGCTCACCATCTCCATTTTTACCAGCTCTAACTTTTTACCCTTACTTTCTCACGACCTTTAGGCAGATACAGGAGATCATAAAATTGTGCTTTATAATTATCTTCATTTGCTTCTAATTTGCACTTCACCTCAGCAGTGTGAGAGTTTTTCATTTCTATATCTCATTTCAATGTGATAGCTTAAAAAAATACAGCCCAGGTGAAATATTTTTTCCTGTTCATGACTGAATGTAATCGTGGAGTTAGAAGACCAAAATTCTGCTGTTTGTATGATGTATGTTCCAGAGGACAGAAAAGGAATATATATTTTCTTTAATGTTCGTCTTTCTGAATATCGATTTCAGAGGCTAGTGCCATCTGATACAACTATAAATGTTGAAGGGTTTTGCTTTGATGTACTGCCTCCTACATATAAGCAGTGTGACTTTGCAATCCTTGAGGACTAGGAAACTTCCATCAGGCCAGTTGTTCCACGGCTGATGATCAGCCAACAAACAACTGCCACAGTAACTGCATGAAGAACAAAGCATGCTAAACCAATTGTATTTCTTTTTATGACACTGCCCCCCAGCAAAAACAAATGGATAGTGACTCAAGGAATTTATCCTGAAATATGGCTAAGGTTTTAATGCCTTACACACTATATCTCATCAACAAGGTAGGAAGTAAGCTGTTTATTGCTCTGTTGTAATGTGGGCAGATAGCTGCATTACGGCTGCGACGCGGAGGAAATGGAGATGGGGTGTGTACTGCAATCAGCCCTAAGGCCGACGTGTTTGTATTCAACACTCATGACCCAGAATCGGGAATGTACTTACCAGATCTGTGGAGAATCCTCAATCAGCAGGGTGGTTATTGCTCTTAATACCTCATGACCTTGACATTTCTGGGCTATTTTTCTACCAAAAGAATGCAATTTAATGCCATAGGGGTAAGCATACAAAAGAGAAAACAGTGAAGCCAAAAACCTAACTGCAGACATTAAAAATGGGAATAAAGTGTAACAAGATAAAAATGTAACAACAAAGAAGAAAACCTTGGCAAATATTAACTGTTTATAAATGTGAAGTGAATAAAGAATTATTTATGACTAGTAAAAAAACCTACCATACCCTTGAATAGCTATAGCTAAAGAAAACTCCTTCCATTATCTTAGCTACATTTTTCCATGACTGTCTCCAGTTAGGTCACTGCATTTTAAGTTCTATGTGAAGAAAGTAGAGAAGGTTCAGAGATAAACAACAAATAAAGATTAAAGGAATAGAAAATTGGTTCATGAAGAAAGATGAAAAGAATGGGGTCTTCTTAGGCCTGGAGAGAAAAATGAGTAACAGATGACTTGATTGCTGTCTTCAAGCACAGGAGAGTCCATGTAAGTGTGTTGAACAGTTTTTTTCATTATTAACCAAATAAAAACAAAACATCACACACAAAACAAGAGCCTAAAGAAAAGAAATGGGCTTACATGAAACTAAAGAAATGTTGGTTGAACTGAAAAAATTTTCTTAAATATGGAACTTATCAAAACATGAAATAGAATACTTTGTAACATTTTGGAAATTATTGCCTGAGTACATAAAAATATTTTGTTTCTTCTAAAATAAGCAACTTGATTATAGAAACTCTAGAAAAAAAAGTTAAGAAAAAAGATGAATATAAAAAACACCTATAAATCCAGAAGCCAGAGAGAACTAAATCTTTTCCAGGCTTTTCTTCACATACATGTGTGAATATATGTATTTGCTTTTACCAAAACAGGATAGCTTAATTCGTTCTACATCTTAACCTGCTCTTAGCACTTAAATTATACGTGAACATCTTCTCATAGCTTAATAGTATTCTACTGGACTATAAAACAGCAGTCCCCAACCTTTTTGGTACCAGAGACTGGTTCCGTGGAAGGCAATTTTCCATGGGCAAGGGTTGGGGGGAAGGAGGAGGAGCTCAGGCAGCAATGCCAGAGAAGCTTCACTTGCTTACCTGCCACTCGCTTCCTGCTGTGTGGCCTGGTTCCTAACAGGCCACAGCCCAGGGGTTAGGGACCCCTGCTCTAAGATTTAATTTATTTAACCAATCCCTCATATAATGCTTTAAAAATTGTTCCTAGTCTTTCTTTTTACAAACTTGTGATGGGCATTTAGAGAATTAAATATTTTCAAGCACATGTAATTAAATTTTAGCATTAATTTCTAGGAAAATTGCTGGATCAAAGATTTGCAGAATTCTAATGTTGTTAGTAACTATTTTTTAATTCTCATCCACACAATTTGAAATGATTTATATTATCACTGACAATGTGAAAGCGTACCCTTTTCTAAGGACTCGAATATAACTGAATATTATCATTTTAAAACATAATGCCCTGGGGCTTCTGTTCAAGATAGCAGAGATAGCAGCATAAGTAAATGCTGTACTTTGACCTCCCATAACTACATCAAAATCACAACTAAAGTACAGAACAACCATCACTCAGAAATTCCTGTAATCTAGCTGAAAAGATGTCTATAACTAAGGATATGAAAAAGCCACCATGTTGAGACTGGTAGAAGGGGCAGAGACACGGACTGGGCTGGTCCCGCACACATGCATGGCAAGTTAAATATTGGGAGGGATTATCTTGGCTGTGAAGGTCACCCCTGAGGAGAGAGATGTTTCAGCCCCACACCTAATCACCTAGTCCAGGGTTTTGATGCCAAGAAGAGAAGCCCCACAACTTCTGGCTGTGAGAACCAGTGGGGATTGTGGCTGATACAGAGGGCTTCTGGAGTCCCAGGCATTTTTCTGAAATGGCTTGCACAAGGACTTTCTCAAACTCACTCATTCTGAGCTCCAGCAGTGGGGCAGCAGCTCGAAAAGTACCAGGGACATGTGGGGAGTAACTAAATTGCCTGATATCAGGGCAAGGGCCAGAGGGACAGTTTTATCCCAGACAGAAGTGCTGGGAGAAGCATTGTTTCTTTGCTGAACTCTACTTGTACTGAGCTGGCAGCCTGGCACCATATCTGAGTCTCCATCAACCCGGCTAACACTGGTGATTCCCTGAGACCCACCTCCACCCAACTGGTGGGCCCACCCAAGCCATTTCCATTGGGTTTTCTATACAAATGGCCTGTCTTGGCACATGCTGTTGACTTTCCTAAAAGCTCTCAAACAAGTAGTATCTTATCCTGGTGTGTCCTGTACCTCTTGACAAGTGGCCCCAGGCTTGGTATGAGAGGCAGCCAGTTTGGGTTCCCATTTGGCCTCACGTGGGTACCTCCAAGCTCACCACAAGTAGCAGCCATCTGCTGATCACTTTGTAGTTAATGCCAGGTAACCCTGGGCAGGGCACAAGCGGCAGCTGACCTTGGCCTGCACCTCTCAAGATGCCCCAGAGCAAGCACAACTTCTGTACAGCTTCAGACAATGCTAAAGCATTACCCAACAACCTCTGTGAGGGACACACTCGAGGGGTGGACTGAGCAGTCACCAGAATCCTGTTGAAGCAAATCAGAACTAAATAAAATGGAGAGAAGCAATCTATCAGAAGCATAGTTCAAAACACTGGTTATAAGGATGGCCAATGAACTTAGGAGAAGAGTAGATGAACTTAGTGACAACTTCAACAAACAGTTAAAAAACATAAAAATAGAGATAAAAAACATAGAGAACCACTCAGAACTGAAGAATACTATAATTGAAATGAAGACTACATTATAGGGAATCAACAGTAGATTAGATAAAGCAGAGGATCAAATCATCAATTTGGAAAATAAGGAAGCAGAATGCACCCAATCACAACAGCAAAAAGAAAGAGAATCCAAGATAAAAAAGATAGTTTAAGGAGCCTCTTGTACAACTTCAAGGATATGAACATTCGCATAATGAAGGTACTAGAAACAGAAGAGAGAAAGAAAGAAACGGAAACCTATTTTTAAAAAAATAATGATAGAAAACTTTCCTGACCTGGAGAAAAAAAAATAGACATACAAATCTAGGAAGCACAGAGAGTCCAAAACAAGATGAACCCAAAGAGGTCCTCTGGGCCACCACTGATGCTCAGTGCATCCTACCCTATCCTCTCCCAGGGTGAGGGAAAGTCTAAGAATTATGAACTATAAAGCAGTGATGAACTATAAAGCAGTCCCCGCCCCATCACAAAGGTCTATGGGCATCTGGCAGGTGGCAGCTAGACTTGGTATACCCTGGTACATTTGCTGATTGGCCTCAGACCTAGCACTGGCTCTGTATTTGAACCTGTATCAATCTGGTGAACACTACTTGTCACTACCTGGTAGCACACTGAGAATATACCTCATGCACCTCAAGTACCGCCAGAGACTCTTTCAGTGACTGAGCCTAACAGTCAGCCAGTAGGCAGAGACAGGTAGAGGTAAATATCAGGGTATGTTGGGACTTTTACTGACCTGCCCCTGGGGCGGGTATTGGTCAAAGCTGGTATTGGTGTGTAGTTTGGTCCTTCCTGTGCACACCAAGGCCCAAGAGAGACATTCATGAACTGTGGATTGCTTTGTAGCTCCAAATAGACTGTCCCAGGCCAATCACAGGCAGCATCTGACATTGGCTTGCACTACTGTCCCTCCCAGAGGCCCAGAACCAACATATCTAGGGCCCACCTTCAGACAACACCAAAACATCATCCAATAAGCTTCACAAGTGGTGTATCCAAAGGGAGATCTCAGCAGGCATGAGACCCTGCTCATGCAAATTCTGTGTCCTGTCATCGGCACCTGCATAGCAGCTTGCATGCCATGGTTGGGGTTGAGCCTCATGGTTAGCCAGCTTGAAGGTCAATCCCATGCATGAATGGGCCAATAGCAACCAAGACTCAGTTATAGCCCTGGCAAGGTGGCTCAGTTAGTTGGAACATCGTCCCATATACCAAAGATTGTGGGTTCATTTCCTGATCAGGGCACATACTTAAGTTGCAGGTTTGATCCCCAGTCGGGGCACATATGGAAGGCAATAAATTGATGTTCCTCTTTCACAATGTATCTCTCTCTCTCATTCTCTCTCTCTTTTCCTCTTTCTCTAAAATCAATAAACATATCCTCAAGTGAAGATTAAAAATAATAATAATAAATATAAAAAATTAAAAAATCATTAAAAAAGGGGAGAAAATACTCAATTATAACAGGAGGGCCAACATAACCCAAATAAGGGACATTCCTGAAGTGCCCAGCTCACGCGATCAAGGACACTGTGCTAATGGATCTCGCAGGACACCTACTATATAAGACCACACAACCAAGACCGGAAGTCATACCAGATTTATCTAATACATAGAAACAAACACAAAGGGGCAGCCAAAATTCAGAGACATAGAAACATACCCCAAATTATAGAACAGGAAACATCTACAGAAAAAGAGCTAAATAAAATGGAAGCAATATAGATTTCAGAAAAATGGTGATAAGGTTCCTCAGGAACTTACTGAGAACTTAGAAGGAGCTTAGCGAAAACTACAACAGCATAAAAAAAAAAAAAAAAAAAAAAAAAAAAAAAAAAAAAAAAAAAAAAAAAAAAAAAAAAAAAAAAAAAAAAAAAAAAAAAAAAAAAAAAAAAAAAAAAAAAAAAAAAAAAAAAAAAAAAAAAAAAAAAAAAAAAAAAAACCAGGAGCCATAAAAAAGAATGAGTTAGAAACAAAGTATAAAATATCAGGAATACACTGGAAGGAACAAATAGTAGGTTGTATAAAGCAGAAGATCAAAACAGGAATTTGGAAGACAAAATAAAAAAAGAATACTCATTCAGAGCAGCACAAAGAAAAAAAAATTTTAAATGAGGATGGTTTAAGAAATGTTTGGGACAACATGAAGCATAACATTGGCATCATAGGGGCACCAGAAGGAAAGAGACAGAGCAAAGGATCAAGAACTTATTTGAAAAAAAAATGACCAAGCCCTAGCCATGTGGCTAAGTTGGGTGGAGCTTTATCCTGTACACCAAAAGGTTGTAGGATCAATTATTGGTCAGGGCACATACATAGGCTGTGGTTTCAAAGCCTGGTCGAGAGGCAACTGATTGATGTTTCTCTCTCTCCCTCTCCCACTCTCTTCTTCCTCCCTCTCCCTTCCTCTCTCTCTCTCTGAAATCAAAACCAATAATTTCCTCAAATGATGACAAAAAAATGACTAAAAGCTTTCTTAACCAGGTGGAAAAAAAGACACACAAGTTCAGGAAGCACAGAGGTTCTCAAAAAGATGAACCCAAAAGTCCCACACCAAGAAACATTGTAATTAAAGCAGAAATGGTAAAAGACAAAGAGAGAATCTTAGAAGCAGCAAGAGAAAGACAGTTAGTTACCTACAAGAGAGTCCCATAAGACTGTCACCTGATTTTTCAACAGAAACATTTCAGTCTAGAAAGAATTGGCATGAAATATTCAAAATGATGAAAAGCAAGGATCTACAAGACTACTTTACTCAGTAACTACTTTACTACTTTTTAAATGATAGGAAGACTATCACTTAAAACTGAAGGATTAATAAAGAACTTTCCATACCAGAAAAATCAAAAGGAGTCTGTTACCACAAGAACAGTATTACAAAAATGTTAAAGAGACTTCTTTAAGAAGAAGAAAAAGATTAAAAAAAGGAGAAACATAGTTAAAAGAATAAAAGGGTAATAAATAAATACTTGAAGAATCACTTTAAATGTAAATGCCTTTAATGCCCCAATCAAAAGACGCAGGGTAGCTGAATGGATAGGAAAGCAAGACCCATCTACATGCTGTCTCCAAGAGACTCAGATCAGACTGAAAGATACATATAGAATAAAAGTAAAGGGATGGAAAAAGATATTTCATGCAAATGAAAAAGAACAATAAGCTGGGGTATCCATACTTATATCTGACAATGTAGACTTTAAAACAAAGGCTATAGAAACAAAGAAAGACACTAAAAATGATAAAGAGAGCAATTCAACAAAGGATATAACCCTTGTAAAGATTTATGGACAGAACATAGGAGCACCTAAATATAGACATCAAATCTTGATGGACATAAAAAGAAAGACTGACAGTAATACAGTCATAATAGGAAATGTTAATACCCCATTGACATCAATGGATAGTGCTTCCAGACAGAAAATTAACAAGAAAACAGCAACCTTATATGATACACCAGGTCAGATGGATTTTAATACTTGCAGAGGATTTCATCCCAAAGCAGCAGAATATACACTCTTTTCAAGTGCACATGGAACATTTTCTGGGATAGACTACATGCTAAAACAGAAGACAAGTATCAATAAATTTGAGAAGATTGAAATTATATGAAGAATTTTCTCTAACCAAAATGGTAAGAAAATACATATCAATCACAAGAATAAAGTCACAAGCACATGGAAGCTAAATAACATGTTACTAAATAATAAATGAGATAACAGTGAGGGAAAGGAAGAAATCAGAAGATACCTTGAAATTAATGAAAATGAGAACACAATGATCCCAAATCTATTGGATACAGTGAAAGCAATCCTAAGAAGGTAATTTATAGCATTACAAGCCTGCCTCAGGAAACACACAAAAAAATCTCAAATTAACAGTCTAGCTTTACATTTAAAGGAACCACAAAAAGAAAAACAAACAAATAATAAAGATATAATAAATATCAGAGCAAAAATAAACAAAAGAGTCTAAAAAACTAATAAATGAAAGATCAATATAGAAAGATCTATACTGAAAGATCAAAATAAACTAAGATCACTGAAATCAAGAGATGGTTTTTTGAAAAGATAAACAAGATTGACAAATCTTTATGAAGATATATCAAAAATAAAAAAAGAGAGGACCCAAATAAATAAAATCAGAAATGAAAGAAGAGAAATAACAACTGACACCAAAAAAAAAATACAAAAGATTACAAGAAAATATTACAAACAATTACATATCAACAAATTGGATTATCTAGGAGAAATGGATAAATTCCTAGAAACACACAATCTTCAAAAACTGAATCAGGAAGAATCAGAAAATCTGAACAGACAGATTACATCCATTGAAACTAAACCAATTAAAAAAAACTCTCAAGAAACAATGGTCCTGGACTAGATGTCTTCACAGGTGAATTTTACCAAACATTCAAAGAAGAACTAACACCTATCCTCCTCAAACTATTCTAAAAAATTCAAAAGGAGAGAAGCTCCTAAGGTTATTTTATAAGGCCAGCATTATCCTAATTCAAAACTTGATAAAAACACTACAAAGAAAGAAAATTATAGGCCAATAACCCTCATGAACATAGATGCTAAAATTCTCAATAAAATATCAGCAAACCAAATCCAGCAACAGATTAAAATAATCATACAACATCATCAAGTGGGACCTATTCTGGGGATAGAAAGTTGGTACAATAACCACAAATCAATAAAGTGATCCACCACACAAACAAAATGAAGGATAAAAGCTACATTATCATATCAATAGATATGGAAAAAGCATTTAACAAAATCTGGCACACATTTGTGATAAAAACTCTCATCAAAGTGGGAACATAGGAACATAGAAGGAACATAGTTCAACATAATAAAAGCCATATATGACAAACCCACAGCCAACATCACAATCAATGGGCAAAAACTAAAAGCGTTTTCCTTAAGATCAGGAACATAACAAGGATGGTCACTTTCACCACTTTTACTAAACATAGTACTGGAAGTCCTAGCCACAGCAATCAGATAAGAAGAAAAAATAAAAGACATCCAATTTGGAAAGAAAGAAGTATAACTGTCATTATTTGCAGATGAGATGATACTGAATATAGAGAACCCCAAAGATCCTACCAAAAAACTACTAGAACTGATAAGTGAACTCAGTAAAGTAGTAGGATACAAAACAAATATCAGAAATGAGCTGTATTTTTATACCCAAATAATGAACTATAGAAATGGAAACTGAGGAAATAATCCCATTTAGAACTGCATACAAAATAATATACCAGAAATATATGTAAAAACCTGTACTCAGAAAATTATGAGACACAGAAGAAAGAAACTGAAGAAGATATTGTACATATAAGTGGAAGCATATACCATGTTCATGGAGCAGAAGAACTAACATCATTTAAGTTTCCATACTACCCAAGGCAATCTGTAGATTCAAAAATTTTTTTTATCAAAATACCAATAGTATATTTCACAGAATCAGAACAAATTTACAAAAATTTATACAAAACAACAAAAGACACTGAATAGCAACAGCAATCATGAGAAAAAAGAACAAAGTTGCAGGAATCACACTACCTGATATTAGACTATATTACAAGGCCACAGTAATCAAAACAGCATGGTACTGGCATAAAAACAGGCATATTGATGAATGGAATAGAGAGACCAAAAATAAACCCACGTCTTTATAGTCAATTAATATTTGAAAAGGGAGGCAAGAACATACAATGGGGTAAATATAGTTTATTCAATAATTGGTATTGGGAAAATTGGACAGATATATAAAAAAAATGAAAATAGACCACCTTCTTATACCATAAACAAGAATAAACTCAAAATGGACTAAAGATGTAAATGTTAGACTTGAATCCATAAAAATCCTAGAAGAAAAGATAGGCAGTAAAATCTTGGATATTTCTGGTAGCAATATATTTTCTGATATATCTCCTTGTGCAAGGGAAACAAAAAAATATAAACAAATGACTACATCAAACTAAAAACTACATCAAACTAAAAAGATTTTGCACATCAAATGACACCATCAACAAAATGAAAAGACAACCCACTGAATGAAAGAAGATATTCACTGATAATTCCTCTGATATAGGGGTTAATATCCAAAACTTATAAAGAACTGATAAAACTCAACACATGAAAAAAAATCCAATTAAAAACTGGGTAACAGAGTGAACACACACTTTTCTGAATAAGACATACAAAACGCCAAAGGGAGGTAGGATCAAGGGTGGGAAGTGGGGATAGCTGGGGTAGGGGGGAATGGTAGGGGGAATGGAGAAAACTGTACTTGAACAACAATAAAAAAATGTGAAAGAAAATAAAAGATAGCTGATGATCCAAAAAATAAAACATAAAAAAATATAAAAAATAAAAGAGAAAAAGAAAAACTGAAGTAGTCAGCTCCTTGGAGACTTATAAGTTTTATGTGTCACCAAGTAATCACAACATTTCTCATCTGTTTTTCAATTTCGAATGTCAGTTCAAATATCTAATTTTTACAAATTATTAATAACATAACATCTGGATTTTAGGCATAGAAAGAAGAGGAAAATATTGAATAAATGGAATGGATGCCTCTCCAAAGCATATTCACTAAAATACACATGTATTACTTAAATTCAAGAATGCTGCCTGGAATTGAATGTTGTGATCCAATAAAATTATTGATAAATTCTAGAATGAAGTAAAAACAAATAGGCTTATATAAAAAAAAAGCTGCAAAACATTTGCAGAGTAGAATACCAGTCAGCCATAAAAAGGAAATCCTACCCTTTGTGACAGCATGGATGGAATTAGAGAGTATTATGCTAAGTGAAATAAGCCAGTCAGAGAAAGACAAGTATCATATGATTTCACTCATATGTGGTATCTAATGAACAAAATGAACTAACAAGCAGAATAGAGACAGACTTACAGATAGAGCAGGTTGACACCTATTGTGGGAGACTGTGGGGGAGGAAAGATATAGCAAAAAAAGAGAAGAGAGAAAGATAAAACAATGGACATGGACAACAATGTAGTGATTGCTTGGGGGAGGAAGGGTGGGAGGTGATGGAGATGGATAAGGGGGGCATTAGCACTGTTGGGTGGAGTACTGTTGGATGAACACTGTTGGGTGAACACACAATACAGTGTACAGATAATCTGTTGTAGAATTATGCACCTGAAACCTGTATAATTTTGTTAACCGGTGTCATCCCCAATAAGTTCAATAAAAAGGAAAAAAAGCTGTGACACCTTTACACATACTACTTGGCCATAAAAAAATAAAGAAAAAGAAAATCTTACCTTTTGCAACAACATGGATGGACCTGGAGGATATTATACTACATGATATAAGCCAGTCAGAGAAAGACAAATACCATATGATTTCACTTATATGTAGAATCTAACGCATAAAATAAACTAACAAACAAAATAGAAACAGATCTGTAGATATGGAGAATGGACTGACAGCTGTCAGAGGGGAGGTTGGTTGGGGGGCTAGGAGAAAAAGGTGAAGGAATTAAGAAAAAAAAAAAACCTCATAGACCTAGACAACAGCATGGTGATTACCAGAGGGAAAGGGGAATGGGGGAAGTAGAAGAGGGTAAAAGAGGGGATAAATGGTGATGGAAGAAGACTTCACCTGGGATGGTGAACCCACAACACAACATACAGATGATGTATCATAGAATTGTACACCTGAAGCCTATATAATTTTATTAACCAATGTCACTTCAAAAAATTCTATTAAAAAAGATTAACTCAAAGAGAACCACATTAAGACATGTCATAATTAAAATGCCATATGTTAAAGAAAAAATACTTTGTAAGGTATACTAAAAAATACTTTGTAATACTATGTTAAAGAAAAATACTTTGAAAAAACTGTATTTTCTCTTCACATTAAGAAGAGAAAGTATAAGTAGTAATAAGAGAAGAGCAGTCAGATACCTACAAGGGAGCTCCCATAAGATTGTCAACTGAGTTCTCCACAGAAACTTTGCAGGCTAGAAGGGATTGACACAATAAATCAAAAGCAATGAAAAGCAAGGACTTACAGTCAATATTACTTTACCCAGCAAAGTTATCATTTAGAATCAAAGGACAGATAAAGTGCTTCCGAGACAAGAAAAAGCTAAAGGAGTTCATCACCACCATACCAGTATTACAAGAAATGTTAAAGGGGCTTCTTTAAAAAGAAGAAAATAAAAATATAATAATAGAGTGGCAATAAGTACATATTTATCAACAATTACTGTAAATGCAAATGTTGTAAATGCTGTACTCAAAAGACAGAGTGTGGCTGATACTTATACATGCTGTGTAGAAGAGATTCACTTCAGGTTTAAAGACATACACACAGACTGGAAGTAAAGGGATGGACAAAGATACAGAGTCTGACAGAAGTAACATCCGCTTCAGTGTGGTTGGTAGGGCTATAATATGGGTGTAATACTTTATAGTTTTAATTCTGAACATCATTTAACTTGAACATTTCACCTAAAATGTCATATGGTGTGCTTGAATGTGATATTGTTATGTTACAGAATTACATGCTTATGATTTCGTAATAACAGATTTTCTAATAAAAAGGGTGTTATTTGTGCCAGACCCTGTATTCATGAAAATGGAAACAAAAAAACAAACAAAAAAGCTAGGGACAAAATAGACTTTAAAACAAAAACTAAGACAATGGAAAGATGGTGGCAAGATAGGTGGGAGCGGAGTCCCCATCCCTCTACCCACTGGTGAAACACCTAGCCAATCTTCTGAGGAACAGAGTGAACAGCTAACAGTATTCCAGCACATATGAAGACTGGAGACCAAAATTATATGGGGCATTGAATGATAGGACAGTAAAGAGAGTGCTTTGGGACAATAAGGTCCCGGAGACCAGTGCGGGGACCAGGGCGGGCTACAGCCCTAGACCCGGTAGCTGCTGCAAGATTCTTGGGAGAGAGCCAGGCTGAGCTGTGTGAGAGAGGCCAGGTGCTTGTTTGGACCAGTGAGCTTAAATAGGAAGAATTTTTCAAAAAGAAAGAGAAAAAAAGAGGCACTCCACGGCTGTTTGGGGAATTCTCCAAAGTAGCAGCTGTCTGCCTCCTATGCCTCCGCACACACAGTCTGGGGTCGGTGTGCGCCCAGTGATCACCGGCCCAGGGTGGGCTGTCCATGCACACTCCAGAAGAACTGGGAAGGTGCTCAATCAGCGGCCCCCCACCCAGCAGTGGCTCACACGAGCCCAATCCAGGGGAATTGGGGACTGTAGGCACCTGATGATCTGCGGTCTGGCAGTGACCTGCCCACACTCACTCCAGAAGCACTGGGGGCAGTGCACACAGGTCTGTGGAACTCATGCCTGGGTGGCAGGGACAAAGCCGCCTCCCACCCAGCCCTAGTGCCCAGAGCCCTGCAGGGCCGACTGGCTCTGTAGGAGATAAGAGGAAGTTCCCAGCAGAGGGGAGTTGCAACCAGAGAAAAGGCTTGACTCAGTGGGGGGGAAACTACCCAGAAGGGGCACTGAGAGTCCCTAGCATCTAGGCAAGCAAAGAGCAAGAAGGCAGTGTGTGAGTTGCCCCTAATTGGTGCACCTCAAGGACAGCACAGCTGGTGGACTACAGGCCTAGGCTGGGTGAAGGCCACGTAGGAACTGGGCAGGAGGCTGGGCAACAGCAAAGAGTGCATCTCAGGAAGAGAGGAAAGCAAAACCAATACCTTCCCAGCCAGATGCAGCCAGGAAGACCAGACAGGCCTGACTTGTTTAAAGCCCGCCATAACGCAGAAGGCTTTCTTTTTTTAAAAATTCCTTCTTCTTTTCTGTCCATCTTTCTTTTTTTATTCCTTCTTCCTCCCTTTCCTGAACTATTCCTTGTTCCTTCCCTCTTTTATTTTTTATTTATTTTTATTTTTTAAATGTAAATATCTTTCTTTTAGTTCCTTCTTCCTTTATTTCCTTCTTTCTTTTTCATTCTTCCTTCCTTCCTTTCTTTTTTTAATATTCATTCTCCCTTCTTTCCTTCCCTTTTTTTTCCCTCTTTTCCCACAGGTGAGACATTAAAACCTGGAGCTGTGAAAAGACCAGAGATAGACCCAGACAGGGGTCATCCCAAAAAACAGAGACAATGAGACAAATTTCATTTTTCTACTCCAGAGAACTTGCAAGGTGGGAGTAGTGAACACCAGTGCACTTGCTGGAGGAGGAAATCCACCAACAAAGGAACCACCAACAGAAAACAACAGAAAAAGTTGAAGGAGAGAGTGGAACTCGCACTAACCTCAATCCAGGACCAACCTGGAAATACAAGCAAGTGGTGGAGAAATTACCCACAACAAACAACTGAACAGGAGTGAGAGAGCAGCCTCAAAACTGTGTTCACACAGAAGAATCAGCTTCAACACAACCTGTCCATACCTGCACAACAGAATACAAGGCATGGTGGATGGAGTGACCCTCAGTTAACCAGCTGGAGGAAAGGACCCACCAAAGAAAGACCCAACAACAATCAAAACCCAAAGACATACAGAGAGCCAACATAAAAGACAGCCAAGACGAGTAAGCTCAGGAGATTAAGGAGACTGCACTACTGAATCTCACAGGCATTCTGCCATAGAAGTACATACCATAAACACAGGGAGTCAGAACAGATCAATTTAAGAAACAGAGGCTAACAAGAAGAGCCTCACAAACAATGAGAAGACAAAGAAACAATCCCCAAATGAAAGGAAAAAAGGAAGCCCCAGAAAGAATGATAAATGAAACACAGGCAAGTCAATTATCAGATATTGAGTTAAAAGCATTGGCTATCAGAAAGTTCAATGAGCTCACAGAGAATTACCAGAAACTACAGGGAAACTACAATGAACTCACTGCAAACTATATCAACATGAAAATGGAAATAGAAACTATCAACAAAGGCCAAGAGGAAATGAAGAATACAATTTCTAAACTGAAGACCACAGTACAAGGGATCAAAAGCAGGCTCGATGAAGCAGAGGATAGGATCAGAAAGCTGGAGGAAAAGGTAGGAAAAAAAACACCCAGAAAAAGCAAGAAAAGGAAAAGAGGCTCAGAAAGAATGAAGAGGGATTAAGAGAAATACAGGAAAACAGGAAACATAGTAATATGCATATAACAGGGATACCAGAAGGAGAAGAAGAAGAGCAAGGGATAGAAAACCTGTTTGAAAACCTAATGATGGAAAACTTCCCTAATTTGATGAGAGAAAAAGTCACACAAATCCAGGAAACACAGAGAATCCCAACCAAGAAGAACCCAAAGAGGCCCACTTCAAGATACATCATAATTAAAATGGCAAAATTTCAAGACAAAGAAGAATCTTAAAAGCACCAAGGGAGAAACAGGAAGTAACATACAAGGGAGTCCCAATAAAGTTAGCAACTGACTTCTTAATGGAAACGCACCAAGCCAGAAGAGAATGGCAAGAAATATTCCAAGTAATGAGAACCAGAGGCCTGCAACCAAGGTTACTGTACCCAGCAAGGCTCTCGATCAAGATAGAAGGCCAAATAAGGAGCTTCCCAAACAAAAAGAGTCTAAAAGAATACACCTCCACCAAACCAGCTCTGCAAGAGATGCTAAAGGAACTGCTTTAAGGAAAAGAAGAAAGAGAGAGAGAGGAACACAAGTGCAAAAACAAATGGCAATTAATAAGTACCTATCAATAATAACCTTAAATATAAATGGATTAAATGTTCCAATCAAAAGACATAGAATAGCTGAGTGGATAAGAAAGCATGACCCACACATATGCTGCCTACAAGAGACCCACCTAAGGAAAAAAGACCTACAGAGACTGAAAGTGAACGGCAGGAAACAAATATTCCAGGCAAACAGACAGGAAAAAAAAAAAGCCAGAGTAGCAACACTCATATCAGACAAATAGACTTCAAAAAAAGAGCCATAAAGAGAGACCCAGAAGGACACTTCATAATACTGAAGGGAAGAATCCACCAAGAAGATATAAACATTGTAAATATATATGCACCCAGCATAGGAGCACCCAAATACATAAAGAAAAACTTGGAGGACTTCAAGAAAAAAATTGACAGCAACATAATCATAGCAGGAGACTTTAACACCCCCCTGTCAAAAATGGACTCATCTTCCAAACAAAATATCAACAAAGATATTGGGCATTGAACAATGCCCTAGATGAAATGGACTTAACTGATACATACAGAGCCTTTCATTCCAAAGACGCTAAATACACATTCTTTTCAAATGCACATCGAACATTTTCAAAGATAGATCGAATGATAGGACACAAAACAAGCCTCAACAAATTCAAGAAAATTGAAATCATGTCAAGTATTTTCTCTGACCACAAAGGACTGAAATTAGAAACCAACCTCAGAGAAAAAACCCCAAAACACTCAAATTCATGGAGATCAAATACCATTCTATTAAACAACGAATGGGACAAGAACGAAATTATGGAAGAAATCAAAAAGTTTCTAGAAACAAATTAAAAAGAACTCACAACAAACCAAAACTTATGGGACACAGCGAAGGCAGTCCTGAGAAGGAAGTTCATAGCAATACAGGCCTACCTAAAAAAAAATAGAAACATTTCAAACAACCTAATCCTATGCCTACAAGAACTCGAGAAACAACAATAAAGACAGCCCAGAGCAAGTAGAAGGAAGGAAATAACCAAGATCAGAGCAGAATTAAATGACATACAGACTAAAAATACATTCTAAGGATCAATGAATCCAGGAGCTGGTTCTTTGAAAAGATAAACAAAATTGACAAGCCTTTAAGCAGGCTCATCAAGAAAAAAAGAGAGAGGACCCAAATAAACTCAATCAGAAATCAAAGAGAAGAGCTTACAACTGATGCCACAGAAATACAAAGGATTGTAAGAAACTACTATGAAGAACTGTATGCCAAGAAATGTGAAAACCTAGGTGAAATGGACAAATTTCTAGAAAAATATAATCTTCCAAAACTCAGTGAAGAAGAAGCAGAAAGCCTGAACCAACTGATAACAGCAGACGAAATTGAAGCAGTAATCAAAAAACTCCCGACACACAAAAGCCCTGACTGGATGGTTTTACAGGAGAATTCTACAAAGCATTTAAGGAAGACCTAACCCCTATCCTTCACAGACTATTCCAAGAAATCCAAAATGATGGAAGACTCCCAAACTCCTTTGATGAAGCCAGCATCATCCTAACCCCAAAACCAGATAAAGACACAACAAAGAAAGAAAACTTCAGGCCAATATCGCTAATGAACATAGACGCTAAAATCCTCAACAAAATATTGGCAAACTGCATCCAGCAATACATTAAGAAGATCATACACCATAACCAAGTGGGATTCATTCCAGGGATGCAAGGATAGCACAATATTCACAAATCAGTAAATATAATGCATCACAAAAACAAAAGCAAAGACAAAAATCACATGATCATATCAGTAGATGCGGAAAAACATTCGATAAGGTACAGCATCCATTTATGATAAAAACACTCAACACAATGGGAATAGAGGGAGCATTCCTCAACATAATAAAGGTCATATATGAGAGACCTACAGCCAACATCATACTCAATGGGCAAAAACTAAAATCTTTCCCACTAAGATCAGGAACAAGACAAGGTTGTCCACTATCACCACTTCTATTCAACATAGTACTGGAAGTTCTAGCCACAGCAATCATACAAGAAAAAGAAATAAAAGGCACCCAAATTGGAAAGGAGGAAACAAAACTGTCATTGTTTGCAGATGACATGATAGTGTACATAGAAAATCGTATAGACTCCGCTAAAAAACTACTTGACCTAATAAATGAATTTGGCAAAACAGTAGGATACAAAGTCAATATCCAGAAATCAAAGGCATTTTTGTATACCAACAATGAAACATCAGAAGCAGAAATCACGAAAAAAATCCCATTTGATATAGCAACCAAAAAAAACACAAAATACATAGGAATAAACCTAACCAAGGAGGTAAAAGACCTGTACTCAGAAAACTACACAACACTGAAGAAAGAAATCATGGAAGACACAAACAAATGGAAACATATACCATGCTCATGGCTCGGAAGAATCAACATCATCAAAATGTCCATACTACCCAAAGCAATTTATAGATTCAATGCAATCCCTATCAAAGTACCAATGGCATATTTCACAAATACAGAACAAATATCTCAAAAATTTATATGGAACCATAAACAACCCTGAATTTCTGCTGTAATTTTGAGAAAGAAGAGAAAGTAGGAGGGATCACAATACCTGACATCAAACTTTATTACAAGGCCACTGTAATCAAAACAGGCTGGTACTGGCATAAAAACAGGCTTATAGACCAATGGAACAGAATAGAGAGCCCAGAAATAAACCCATCTCTATAGCCAATTAATTTTCGACAAAGAGAGCAGCAGCATAAAATAGAGTAAAAATAGCCTCTTCAACAAATGGTATTGGGAAGTCTGGACAGATACATGCAAAAAAATGAAACTTGAGCACGAACTTACACCATACACAAAAATAAATTCAAGAAGGATAAAAGACTTAAATATAAGTTGTGACACCATAAAAGTCCTAGAGGAAAACATCAGTAGGAAAATCTCAGACATTCCATGCAGAAACATCTTCACTGATATGTACCCTAGAGCCAGGGACATAAAGGAAAGAATAAAGAAATGGGACTTCATCAAAATAAAAAGCTTCTGTGGGGCTAAAGAAAACAGTATTAAAATAAAAAGAGAACCAACCATATGGGAAAACATATTTGCCAATGATACCTCAGACAAGAGTTTGATCTCTAAAATATATAAAGAACTCACACGACACTACTCCAGGAAGACAAAAAACCCAATTAAAAAATGGGCAAAAGACTTGGACAGACACTTGTCCAAGGAGGACATATAGAGGGCCCAGAGACATATGAAAAGATGCTCAGCATCACTAGCCATTGGAGAGATGCAAATTAAAACCACAAATGGATACCACCTCACACCAGTCAGAATGGCCATCATAAACAAATCAACGAATAAGTGTTGGAGAGGATGTGGAGAAAAGGGAACCCTAGTGCACTGTTGGTGGGAATGCAGACTGGTGCAGCCACTGTGGACAACAGTATGGAATTTCCTCAGTAAACTAAAAATGGAACTGCCTTTTGACCTCGAAATTCCACTGCTGGGATTATATCCTAAGAGCCCTGAAACATCAATCCAAAAGAACCTATGCACCCCAATGTTCATAGCAGCACAATTTGCATTAGCCAAGTGCTGGAAGCAACTTAAGTGCCCATCAGCAAATGAGTGGATCAAGAAACTATGGTACATTTACACAATGGAATTCTACACAGCAGAGAGAAAGAAGGAGTTTATACACTTTGCAACAGCATGGATGCAACTAAAGAATATTACACGAAATAAGCCAGGCAGTGAGGGTCAAATACCATATGGTCTCATCTTTAACTGGAACATAATCAAGAAAAGAAAAAATCAAGAAAAATATAACCAGAGACATTGAAATCGAGAACAATCTAACAATAGCCAGAGGGGGGCGGATTGTGGGGAGAAGGGTTTTCAGGAACTACTATAAAGGACACATGGACAAAACAAGGGGGAGAGTGGAAGCTAGGGAGGTGGGTTTGGATGGGGTAAGGAGGAAGGGAGGGGAGAAAATGCAGAGAACTGTAATTGAAGAACAATAAAATAATTTTTAAAAACTGTAACAAGAGACAAAGAATGACATAGCAATTCCTCTTCTGGGTATTTAACTGAAGAAACCCAAAACACTAAATCAAAAAGACATATACATCCACATGTTCACTGCAGCATTATTTACAATAGCCAACATAAGGAAGCAACCTAGGGGCCCATCAATAGATGAACAGATAAAGAAGTAGTGTATATATAGAATGGAATAGGACTGAGCCAAAAAAAAAAAAAAAAAAAGAATGAAATCTTTCCGCCTGCAACAACATGGATGGACCTAGAGGGTATTATACTAATTGAAATAAGTCAGACAGAGAATGACAAATGCCAGATGAGTTCACTTATATGTGGAAACTGAAAAACAAAATAAATGAACAAGCAGAACAGAAACAGACATAATTATAGAGAATATTTATACTGTTGCCAGATGGGAGGGTGTTTTTTTGGGGGGGTGGATTAAGAGTATGGCATAGATTAAAGGTACAGCATAGGGAATATAATATGGTCAATAATATTGTAATAACTATGTATGGTATCAGATAGGTACTGGAGTTATCAGGGTAGTCACTTCATTTTATATAAATCAGAAGGTTTTACACCTGAAACTCACATAATATTGTATGTGAACTGTAATTTTAAAACTTTTTTTAAATTAAAAAACTTAAACCACAATGCTCTAAAAACTAGACCTACCAGAACCATCCTATCACCCAATTAGTATGCAATAGAGTTGAAGAAACAACAAGAAACATTATTTAGCCTCTAACAACACTAATACGGAAAAATGTCATTAGAATCCCGTGGTTTGTAAGGATTGGAAAAGCACGTTAGGCAAGTTACACTACATAAGTGCATTTCACCTTCCTTGTAAGGAGCATACCCAAATACTTCCAGAGGTAATGAGTATGATGGGGGGAGATGAATCACAGCATGTTAGATATACCCTGGACAGCGTGTATAATCTTCTGCTATCTTAATGTGGAGCGGCAGTAGTCCACGCCATCAGAGTCAGGACCTCTGAGAAAGCCTACTAGCCAGGTGGCTTAGCCAACACGTGGACACTGTTTCTCCACACATCTTTTCCTACACATCTTTTTGACATCAAATAAGAATATAAAACCATTTTTTTTCCTAATTTGATGGTATTACGTATTTTGAGAACTGAAGCATTTAACACTGATTTCTTCCCTATTCTTTAGGTAAAGGTAGAATTTATTTCCAAATTCCAAACCATGAGACAAAGAACAAATTTTAACTAGTTCAGGTGTTAGCAAATAAATTGTGTTTTGTACAACTATATTTTATATAGAACAAGAAAGTAATATGCTATATGGTGAGGGTACCATTTTTTTGGACATTAACAATTCTGAATTATTTTAATACCCGTAAAATCTCAATAACAACACATGAAGGTTTGATAATTCATGTCTATTTCCACTGAATCCTTTTCCTTCTAGATATCTTTAAGAATCTAATTTCCACCCCCTAACCAAATGTATTTACAATAAACAGACTGTGATCTAATTATTTTGAAATTCCTTTCAGTTAATTTGCTTTCCAGTACAGTACAACAGATCTAATTTATTGCTAAGAAACCCAGTTATTATAGCCAGAAGAAGAAAAGAAAAGGGACAACCATCAAATCAGTGATGCCATAGCTAATTCAATATCAGAATCTAGACATAACTGCAGAATATATTTTGTCTGGCTTTTCTTTGACATTTTCCTTGAGTTACAAACTTTCCTTTCCCCTTATTTTAAATGGGAAGCTATTATTTCTAGAACTCTCTTTCATTTCTCATAACATACCTGGACCACTGGCTAAACACATATATCAAGTCATATCACCCAGAATCTCTGAATTCAGGGCATTTTATGGTGGATGTCAGAGAGCGGGGCCTGGAAAACACACCCCCAAAACCCTTGGAAGAGTAGTGAGCGGCTTGTCAGTATGACTCACCATTATGTTCAGGGGATAACCTGAGTCTCTTCAGTTCTAAATTCTCAATATAAAACCACATGGAAAAATGTAGATGGAGCTCCAAATTTTATTAACATCTTATTTGCTCTTAATTCCAAATCTGAGAATATTTTTCTTCAGGTTAAATCATATTAGCAATTGGATAGAGCACTAACTGCTCTCTAGTGACTGGGGCAGTTTACTTGACTGGATTTGAAGACTTCAGGTTAGTAGGACAAATGTTGAAAGAAAAGCAGCATGAAAAGTGGTGTATAGCATTGGCTTATTATTTTGTAAAGAGTCTGTGAAAAGACACTTATGATTAATTAAAGAATAATATTTCAAATTCAAAAGGATACACCAAACCAATTAGTTTGTTCTTTTATTCTTTCCTTCCTTCACTCAGTAAACATTTATGGAGAACTTTGCCAGACACTGTGATAAACTCTGGGGGTATATTAATGATAAAGGTGAGGAGGCAAGAAGTAAGTACAAAGTTACAATATAAAATGACATGGTAAGGTAGCAGGTGAAGCTGCCTGGAAGCATAGAGGGTAAGGGGCAGGTTTGAGAGGGCATCTCAGGGACATATGACACTTGAAGGATAACAAGGCATTCGAAAGGGCAATAGGGATACTCCGGGGCAAGGAGCCTGGGAGACAGGAAGGACCATGGAGCACTCAGAGAATTAGCGCAGAGAAGAGAGGGCTTATTCTATGGGAAAGGATTTGCTCAAGGATTTCAGGCTGGTGAGTGATACTGATGTGTTTAGAAAATTCACTCAGTCTGCTGTGCGGAGGGAGAGGTGTGGAAGAAAGGCAAGGCACAGGGACTGAAGAGGGGGTAATTAAAATGGTTCAGGAGAGAAAGAATAAAAGCCTGAACTGGCCCAGAAATACTGAGTAAAGAGAGATGGGAAGTGGATTTCAGAGAGAGCACAAAAACCATCAGGTTCTCATGCATCATCAACACACAAAGTGCTCAGTAATGAAATTGTGGATATATATGTATATAATTTAAATATAATTATATTATCAGATTATATTTAATAATATAATTTATATATAAATATATATCATTTTCAGTAGTTATCTTTTTGTTACCTTCATAAAGATGAAATGTTAACATATTTTCAGCTTTACAATGCAAAATTTAGTAAGCAACACTTGGTAAAATCACAAACTAGGTTATAGCAAATTCCCTTTTCTTTTTAAGATATCTGGTATTGATCTCCACTTGATTAGAAGAGATTACAAAGATGTTAATAAAATCAGCAGGCTGCTGAAATGGATTTCTAGAAGCTGACTAGCCCCCTCAACTGTCTCTGAGAAGAACTATGTCACCATTTAAACAAAAGTCTCTTTGCTTGTGAAACCTTTGAGACACCAATATTTACCCACATTCCCATTTCTTCTGGGACTGAATCAGTTATGGAAACAGCCATCCAGTCAGGGATGGTGCGGAGCCAATGCAAACATGCACCCATCCACATGTACTGTCCTCATCTTTATGATTCAATCCTCTGCTAAAAGGACTGTATTAATAATCCCTTAATATTCTTTAATAGAATAATACATTTATTGCATTTAGAAAAATGAAAGTTGTAAAACATCTTTCTAATCTGTTGGTCACTTTGTTATTTTCTTTATTTCTGGCAATATTTTTTTCTTCTACTATTTAGAATGCACTATTGAAATAAATGGAATCTTTTAAAGCAATTTACCAAGTTCTGTGTAGTTTTTGGGTTAAATGTGATTATAACCGCATGCATTTTATTATCTTACTTCAAAATATGGATGAGATCATTAGTTTAATGATTTAAACCTCCCAATAAAAGAAATTAACGTAACAGATTGAGCTAATTCATCTTATTACTAGTCATCAGGCCTCTTTGGGGAGGGAAAACACTCTGTAATTAATGAAACAATATTGGTGCACTGTAAGCTAACACAAACACAAAGAATTCCCTCGTTCCCATGACAGCCTTTCTCCAAGGGCCTGGGAGCCACTGAGAATGGCTGGTGGTAGAACTTTCCAAACAGAGCTTGTGCAAGGTGATACTAAGGTACAACTTAGAGGATAAGAGTTGGGTCATGCTTCATTGTGACCTTAACAGGTTTCTTCCCTTAAAAGTAAACACTAACAAAAATGTAAACAATGCAGGCTTGGGATAGCAATTAAAAATATTTTATTTCAAACCACATGGACATCAATCAATCATTTTATAGCCAGAACTCTGCTAAGATGAGGAGGGAAGATGTGATACATTTTGCAAATGAGGGAACAGGTAAACCAGAGTTAAATGATTTTCCTAAAATCACCCATCGAGTTGATGGCAAAGAAAGGCTCCGACTCCCTGTCTCCTGACTCTTATCCCTATAATTCTTTTCCTCATAAGTAGTTAAAATGATATTACTTCCCTCAGAAATAAGATTAAGGTAGTAAAAATCCTTACTAGCTATGTTCGTTGCCAACACTTTTGGAGTAAGAAATGACTTTCAATCATGTTTCACTTATTTTGAGTTTTCATTAGTCACCGTACCTGGAAATGTCCATGCCCGAACCTTACACCCATTGTCATCATGGAAGGACATTACTGAACATTTTTGGAACTGGTCTTCAAAGGAAAAATAGATGAATACATCTTTCCATTTAAAAACTTACTTAAATGTTCTATTTTCAGCTTACAACATTTAGCTTAGCTTAGAATTGATCGTGGACCCACTTTCACCCGAGAGCTGGCATTTATAAGCATGCGCATTGCCAAAAAAGAGAAAATATTATTTAAAATTGTTTCCATGTACAGTAAGTAAAGCATAAGTGAATGCAATAAATGAGGATTGAAATCCATTTCAGATGAAAAGTTCTTAGACCAATTATTTCTCAGGGCAAAGATAAAATGTCTAGAACAAAGGGCAAAAGAAATGTGTGACAAGGGAAGCCTCAGGGTCCCATGTTTTGAGAGAATGCATGGGGATTTTTTTACCAGTTGTGGTAGTTGTGATTGATTTTGTTTTCATAGTAATAACCATAACCACAGTGATTAAAAACTTCACTTTATGGTTCTCAAGCTCCCAAAATAGATCTAACGTGATTATCTTATTTAATCCTCACATTAACTTCATGTGGCAAATATTAATAGTTTTGTCTTCATGTTAGAGATTAAGAAACATGATCAAAGATAAATCTGCCTTAAAAAAAGAAACTAGGCAAAAATCATTCAGGCCAAGGGCAACTATGTCTGCCCCACTCACATGCCTAGGTTTTCTGACTTCCCTAAGACACAGGCCATTGATGGATCCTGGTTTCCCATGTGTCATCTGTGCCAGGCTACAACAGGTTAGGACACTGTGACTTAGGTATCCAGACTCTGATGTCAAAATGAACCAGGCTCTGGCTCTGCCTCTTCACCCCTCCAGGTGTCTACTGCCTTCCATGGTGGCATTGCAGATCAGATTAATGGGTAGCACTGGGACATCAGTGCCAGAGATGTGTGACCGGGCTCCAGGCAGGTGTCCAGCAGTGGGCCCCTTTGCAGGGAAGAATGGCTGGCACTGTCCTCACCCCAGCAGATCTTGTATTCAGTTTTGCATTCTTAAGAAAGGATAGAAATATCTGTTTATGCTCTCCTTTCCTCCTTTTTTTATTGTAGGATGGTAACCATAGTAACGACAGAATAAGAGAAATGAGATTTCACCCCAAAAATGCATATCATAGGCTATTTACTATAAGTGGCAGATCTGTCAGCTCTCACAGATGAAGACAAAGGCTTCCAATATGGTTTTCAGCTGGCTTTATTGTTGTTCTACCTTTAATATACACATATACGTATGCATTATATATCTTCACATTATGTATGTGTGTATATTTTTATTAATAATGTTCATAAGGAAATTGTACTTTTGAGATTGAAATCTAAGAATTTTCTTTATCAGATAAATTAACAATGCTTTTAAAATATATATGTCTTCACATTAAGTCTATATTTTTCAAATTAATAATGTTCATCCCTGGCTGGTATGGCTGAATGGATTGTGTGCTGGCCTGTGAACCAAATGGCTGCTGGTTCAATTCCCAATCAGGTCACATGCCTGGATTACAGGCCAGGTCTCCAGTAGGGGGTGCACAAGAGGCAACTACACACCGATGTTTCTCTCCCTCCTTTTCTCCCTCTCTTCCCCTCTGTTTAAAAGTAAATAAATAAAATCTTTTAAAAAATAATACTATTCAAAAGAAATTTTACCTTTTGAGATTGACAACTAAGGATCTTCTTTACCATATGAATTAGCAATGCTTTGTTCTGACACATAAGTAAACCTTATATGTGCATAAAACATGCTCTGAGAAGAATGCTTTTGTTTTGTTTCAATCACACTTGATGGCCATTATAATGGTAATAAGATAATCTCCTCTATTCTCACATCCCCTGCTTCTCAGCTACTCAGCAAATCACCTATAAAACCAGGGTCTCACCATGAAAGAAGCTGTGAATGATTTCTCCTATTTCTAGGGAAATTAGGGGTTGTTTAGGGTAGAATTGACAGTGACCAAAAGGGACCTTGCTCTCCATTTATGCTTTTAATTTTATATTACAAAGATGCAGAAGTGACACCTGAAAAATTATTTAAGAAAGTTCATAAGAACTGGAAAGTTTATAAAAACTTATATTAAAAAATTTTTAGGTTTTTCTCTCCCTCTTTTTCCAGAAATGCTTTGTATTCACATCCTGTACGTACTGCTCTGTACTGTACACAGAAAACAAGCACAGCTCCTGCCCTCAGTGGGTTTAACATCTAGTAGTGATGATGAGATACGTATTCAAGGGCATGTGTTCAACTAGACTTAAACTGAAGTAATACAGGTTAATAGCTAAACACAGATTTTGGGACCAGCAAGACTTTGTTTAAAATTCTGGTTCTTCTATTTAGTAGGTGTGCAATTTCAGACAATTAGCTTATCTTCTCAAAGTGAAGTTATAAGTGAGGATTAAATGAGAGAATGTGCACAGAGTGTCTGGTATGCCCTGAGAAAAAATGAAGTGAAGCGCTGCTCACATAAAGGTGCCATGAAATCCAAAGTGGGTATTGACTCTGCTGGTCAGGTGTGGAAGGGAAAGAGTTGAGCTTTTCCCTGATTAGGAGATATTTGAACCATAGAAATGCTTTAGGAGAGATAGAAGTAGAGAGAGCAACATATTAACCAGCTGTAATCTTGGCTTCTGCCTCTTGTTTATACCTGTTTACAGACTCAGGAAGAAGATCTGGTGGAAAAGGAGGGATGAAAGTAGGAGTGATGATGGGTGGATGAAGGTCCTCAGAAAGGCAGGAAGGAATGGGATCAAAGATGCAAATGGAGGGAACAAGGTGAACATCTACCTCCTCCTCTAAGACAGAAAGGAAAGGAGAGAGGATGGTTGAAATGGAGACATTTTAAACTGGAAAAGCAAGGAATTTGAGGGTTTTCATAAGTCAAATATCTTTTAAATTATCAGACAGGGTAGTTACAAATAAATGTAAAAGCAGAATAGAGTTTCATAGAATTTCTATAACAACCAGAACCATATGTCTTGAATATTTATTATTATACAATATTTATTAAGCACGTCTGTGCTAACTATGCAAGGTTCCAAATGGAAAACACAGCCAACAAAACAGTTGTATGTGCCAGGCAAAGCATGAAGGCAGAGATATTGCCCAGTACCCCATTTTTTGGGAGATTTCAGGATAGTCTAGGGTCTCACCCTGAGTTCAGGCATGTTCTAAATGGATCCGTTTGAGATAACCAGTTTGAAACTCAAATATTCTCCCTAAAATGAGTCAGTACGAAGCAATTTGGGGCAAGTCAATGTCCTCTTTGCCCTCAAGGCCCAGTGCTTCAAGTGTTACCATCCTATTTCTATTATAGAAATCTTGATATTTTTCCTGTCAACTACTTGTAAATAAGAGAAACAATTATTTAATGAGATATCAAATGCAAAACCAACACTTAAAAATAAAATCCAATAATAATAGTATTGTTATTCAAACAATCCTGTAGTTCTCATCTATCCGTTGATCATTTATGTTAGAACAGAAAAACATCTTTAAAACTTTTAAAATTAACTCTTGGTGAATCAGCACATACCAAAGAAAACATCAAACCAAGTTAACTTTTTCCACATTGACACTTGGCACTGGTACACACATACACACATTTCCTTAGAATACAGTCTTAATTTCTGTGTGATTGTATTTACTCTTAAATATTAAGAATATGTTAAAAATGTGATGGGAATGAAATTGAGGATGTAAATTAGCAAGTTTAATTTTTTTTTCTAATTTGGTATTTGGTGTTCTATGTTGGTCATTTGAATTTGGATGGGAAAACTTTTTATTGATTGTTTCGGGTATATTACAATGGTTAATGTGGATCATATAAACATAGACTACAATAGAAATCATTTTGATATGTAAAAGGATTTTAACTCTCTTCTTTTGTTTGTTGATTTTATGCCTCCACCCTCCCAATTCCACATGCTCAGCACTGTCACTGAGAAAGGGCATGGTGGGTGGAGGCTGGGGGTTAGCAATCAGCCCTCCCCTACTGGGATCCAACTTATCCCAGCAGGTATATTGTAGCGCCCTGTTATTTCCCTGCCCACCCTGAGGCAATGTGTGGGCTAGTGTTTTTATGTTTGGGTCCCTTCTACCATCTATAATTTGTTTTTTTACAGAGAAAAATTCTTGCAGTTTTGCCAAGCTTGATAGGGTCATCACTTATAATGCTAAATGAAAATACCTAAAAGAAATATGAATATGGAACTTCAGCTTAAATATGTTATGGTCTACAAGGGGATAGATATACCTATGCACACATTAAAAGTCTTCTAAAGCTTGACAGAAAGTGATCATTTTCCAAGCCATTCCACCAACTGTATATTCTGTGGGAAAGCAGTATACTACCAGAACTCCTAGTTAACTGAGTGCCAATGCAAAAGGTAAATCTACGGTGTCAGGATAGAAATGAAACCCCAGCGTTGCATATCTGAGTCAATGGTCCCATGTAAATACCCAAAGCCACAGTTGGAGTGAGACTCATAGCTCCTGCTTTCTGGGCTCTGCTTTCTGGAATTGCCCATCCTTAAATACTGGGCCTCTGGGATCTAGATGTCAATCATTCCAGGAACTTTCCAAATGAATTCAGTATGTAAATAAACTCCTACGCAAATTCCTGAGGGAGCCTGGAGGAGTCACCAGCATTTAGTCTTAGGACAAGGCAGGAAGAGGACAAAGCAAGGATGGCTGTGGCTATTTTAACAGCAGCTCCCTAAGAAGACTTTAAAAAAGGAGGTGGCACCTCAAAAAGAAACATGTGAGAGGGGGAAAAAGTGAATTCCAGAGAGTAGTATTTAGATAGAGAAGGCTCTACCTGAAAAAAGAATTAGAGCAAGATTTTTGGCAAAATATTAAATCATTTTTTCCTGCTTATCTTTCTGGTCATTATTACTATGTTTTAAGCATAGGGTGATTTAATTTTTTATTTTAGTAGCCTTAGGTCTTAACATTCTTTTGTGGTTTTCTGCATACCCAATGGAGAATGAAGAGTTTGATTCCTTTTTTTTTTTTTTTTTTTTTTTAAAGCTGCCTATTGTGAGCAGGGAGAATTCTTGGATCTGAGTACTCAGTGGTTGATTTTCAGATATTCTGCCACAGGTCAAGAAGAATTAATGCCCCCATGTGTTGGCTGCAGCCTCTGGTTTCTCTGAAGAGGGATCATTATTTATTTATAAACTTCAAAAATTAGAGAGAGATCTCATTCTACTGGGGGGTGATTTGAGCTGCTTCCATGGAAAGGACACCTGGTAGTATAGAAGCAAAGGGAAGTACCTGGAAGGATGAGGGAATGTAGGTCACTCATTTGTGGATTCTTTTTATCTTATTTAATAAGTTAATTAGGAAAAAGGGGATAGGCAAGAATGTCTAGTTGCTAAAGAAAAAGAAAGTGGACTACTAGGAAGGTTAAAAATGGGACTAATGATAAAACTATAGAAACTATCTGAAAAGCTACAAAACTGCCTAACGAGGGTTGATGACGAGGCAGACTCATAGTGGTTGGTGCAAGTCTCTCTCCAGCCCCTACACTATCCTGAGGGATGGCTGGAATGTATAAAGAGACTCTCCTGAGAAGCACATAGTAAGCCTGCAGTGAACCACTGCAGGAATTTAAAGGTCAGGTGTCAGCAGTAAAGAGGCTGTAAACCACACAGCTGTTTGTACCCAGACACATGGCAAATAAGAGTGAACTGACCCTACACAAAAGTTCCTTGTTTCCAAGTTATTCCAGTGACCTAGACAGTCACATCCACCTGGATTTGGGGGATGTATTAGTCAGAGCCAGGTCCCTATCCTCACACTTTTCAATTCCTAGAGTTGAATAACCTGTGATTTCATTCCTACCTGGGGTTCTGAGTTCCATCATATCTCTGGCAAGGGGGAACTGAAAGAGCCCAAAGTCAGTTATTTGGTTCTTGTGCTGCCCTTCTGGTGACCATTATACTAATTTATTAAATCAGTATTTATTGAGGCATACTAGATGATGAGGACACAAAAGTAAGAGAGGACATGTTTGCAGATTTGAACTGAAATCTAAATAATAAACAGTAATTCCTTGGGCTCTACCCTGAGTTACACATAGAATTTGCAGGGCTCACTGCAAATGAAAATTCAGGGCCCCTTGTTTAGAAAGTATTAAGAATTTCAAGGCAGTGACAGTAAAGATGCAAATCACACAGGGGGCCCCTTCTGAGCACAGGACACTGTGAATGCATAGGCCACATCCATGAAGCCAGCCCTAGTTATACAACCTTGTTCTCTTTGCCTAAAGCCCCAGTCTCTCAAGAACTTGGAACCTGCCTTTTACCACTCTCTACTCATCCTCAGTGGTGGAGTCTGGTTCCTCGTAAGTGCTAGACCTGGATGCCTGCCTGGAACTTTGCTGCATGCTCTGGACTCTCTACATGCAGTGAGGCTCCCTGACACTGCATTCCTACCTGATCTATACCTGCAGTCTGCTGCCCTGTGTTTAGATGCCCAATGCTGCCTAATCAGCTAGACCTCCTCTTGTAGTCTGCTGGAATTTCTCACACCCTTCACCAGTTGACACTTCACTAAGGAGTGAAAATGTAGGTATAATTCAGGTCCTGGACCTTCCAAATCCTCAGGGTCTGAGGTGAGAGTAGTTGTATAGTCATTACCCTATAGTGAAAAGAAATGTCCCAGGATCCCAAACTCAAGTGGACCAGATGAAAAGCAGTGTGACTGCCATCGTGGGCTTTTTATACCAAAGATCTTACCCCTTTCATGGAAAAGTAAACCGATGAAAAGAACATTTCTCCCTAAAGAATTCAAAATTCAAAAAGACATGTTGGTAAGTACATGGTTGTGTAACTCAGCATTTTCTCTTTCTCCTCTAGAAAATCATCCAAAAGCATACTCAGTTGTTGGCAAAACTAAAAGAAGAAACTAAAATAATCTGTAGAGGTTGCCAAAAGTAATCAAGTTCACTCAGGAGCTGCATGAGGGAAACTGGAGAGGAGCCAAGCAGAGATTTCTACGGCAAGAACTCCACTGTGAGAGATCTCAGAAAAGAATGACAAAAATACACTTTCTGAAGTTAAGAAGCACATTTCAAGGGGACCTCGCCTGCAACGAGGGTAGTGGAAAGGGAAGTGAGCTAACTAGATTTAGTTCAGAGAAGCAAAGGAGAATGGGCTATGTGACAAATCCTGGAGATAAGCCACATTTGCAGGAAGCAGCCTGCCTTGGTGGCAACCAAGAGGAAGAAAGCCTCAGGTTTGTGAATCCCAGAGAGCATGCAGTATTACCCTTGCTCCTCCCTGCCTTCAATTAAAAATAAAAAAGTGATAGAAAATCCAGTGTCTAATTTCCATAGATGAAGCAGAGGAAACTATCAAAGGGATTTTTCCATCCCTAAAAAGTTCAGGAAAATTCTATTCAATACAAAAATTTTAAAAGGAACATAAGTACAATACTAATAAACAATGCTATTGTTGTTCCAAGGAAAAACAATAAAAGGAATATCTATGAACTCTTTTTATGCGGTAAGCATATTAATATCAAAAGATAGAGAGTGCACAGAAAAATTTCCCAAGCCACATGTCAATGTTACTTATGGATATCAATGTAACAATCTTTTTTTAAAAAGTATTTTATTTATTTATTTTTAGAGAGAGGGGAAGGGAGGGAGAAAGAGAGGGAGAGAAACATCAATGTGTGGTTGCCTCTCACATGCCCCCTACTGGGAACCTGGCTGGTCTGCAACCCAGGCATGTGCCCTGAGTGGGAATCCACCTGGCAACTCTTTGGTTGGCAGGCTGGAACTCAATTCACTGAGCCACACCTGACAGGGCTCAATGTAAAAATCTTAAATAAAATACTAGTAAATGAAACCCAACAGTATCTTAAGGCTTAAAGAATAATGACCAAAGGGATGGCCCAGTGTTTAGAATTATATTAATATAATTCACTATACCAGTAGTTCCAAGAAAATAAAAACATGAGATCATCACCATTTTAATTCTTTTAAAAAATGAACACTCCATAAAATGAGAATTAAGGGATACTACCTTTGCTTGATAAAATATCTTTCTCTTAGTGCAAAAGTCAACATCACACCTAGGAACTGAGAGGATGGGAATAAGATATGGAAGACAGAGTTTTCACTATATATTTTTAAATACTTCATAATGTTGTCCTGGCTGGTGTAGCTCAGTGGAATGAGTGCGGGCTGGGAACCAGAGGGTCCCGGTTCGATTCCCCGTCAGGGCACATGCCTGGGTTGCGGGCTGGGTCCCCAGTGAGGGCCATGTGAGAGGCAACCATACATTGCTGTTTCTCTCCCTCTCTGTCTCCTTCCCTTCCCCTCTCTCTAAAATAAATAAATAAAATCTTAAAAAAAAATACTTCATAATGTTTAAATCACGTGGATGAATTGCCTATGAAAAACTGTATAAATAATATGTTAAAAAAGAAAAGACCTTTTCACCAGGCCTTCATTCACCTGCCTGCCATTCCATTTTCATCTTCGGAAAATTCTTCCTATTCTGTGTGAGTTACCTTAAACCTTTGCATCATCTGCCTAGGGGGAGAAGGGAGACTTCAAGAGGGTAAGTTCAAAAGGAATTGAGAAACCAAACATATCAACAGGAGCACACTCCTTGTGCACTCCAGAACCTTTAACTTTCTCTTTTCCCTCTGACCCCCCAGTACTTTGACAAAGAGATGTCCATGCTCTGAGAGATGGCATGAAGGAGGAAAGGAGGTCAAAGGTGTCTCTATGTGAGGAGGGTGAGTGAAGTAGGGGGAGCAGGCCTTGAGACCCAGTATGGGTTGGGGAGTGTCACTAGTACCTGTCTGTTCTGTCTTGCTTCCTTTGATCTTTCATAGCCAGTGATGCCATTCAAAATCAGATGGAGGAAGAAGTGGGATGCTGTCACAGTGCAGCAAGATTTGTTTTTTTAAAAAAAGGACACACGGACCTAAAGAACATCAAATCATTGAAGGAGAAGAAGGGAAAGAATTTAAAATTCTAATCTCCAGGTCTAATAAGACTTAAAAATCTCAAGAATACCATTTAAAAACACTCATTAAAGTTGATATATAAGCCAACTCTGTTCATTTCCTTGAATCCCAATGTCTTACATGAAATGACTACATTTCTAAAATACAAGTTTAAGAATTATTACTAAGTTATTTGGAAGAACTATATTTCAAAATGTCAAGAGTATCTTACCTACATATTTATTTTTAAATCTCATTTATGTGATATACTATTTTTCCTTGAGACAAACATTAAAAATAACTGTTTAAAATGTCATTAAATAAAAAAACTTGCTCTGGTTAAGAAAGAAAATCACAACTAATATAACATTTTTTTACTTGTGATTCATGATATTATTTATTTTTTAAATACCTTTAAATTTTATTGTTGTTCAAGTACAGTTTTCTGCCTTTCCCCCTCATCTCTCTCCCCCACCCCAGCCATCCCCACCTCTCTTCCCTGATTCCACCCACCCTTGGATTTGTTCATGTGTCCTTTATAGTTGTTCTTGAAAACCCTTCACAACTAATATAACATTTATAAAATGGTGAATTTGAGTGGCAGTCATAATGAATTATACCTTACTTGTTTAATCTCAGGGCTCAAAAACAATTTATCAACAATTAATTAAACATCACCACTTGCTGAAGATTGTTTTCCATGCTCCTCTAGGACAAGAAGGGCATCTAAGGGAACAGAATCTTGCAAAACAAATCTGGACTAAGAGTAAGAATCAATGAGTGGGTCCTGTCCTCAGATTGGTTGGTACAATGAATGGTCCCCAAACTTGTTTTTATTGCACTGAGTACATTTTCACAGAATTTAACAACTTCCATCTACTTTGGAGTCAATACCTAAATTCTGTGATCACTTCAAACTCTGAAAAAACAAGGTTGTGAGTATATCCACGTGTTTCCACATGTGTCCACCTCATCAGGGCACAAAGTATATCCAGCGTACTTCCTGTAATCCTGTGTACATTTCCATATGGGTAGTTAGTAAACACTGTCCAACAAACTAAAATCCAGATGGAGACTTGGTTTTATAACCAGATATGCTGAGCATTTCTTCCAAGATCTTCTCCATCCCTCTCACTGGACCACAGCCAGCCTGTGAGCTGCCAGTCAAGAAGGAGAACATCTGGAGTGAGAAAAGGTGGCATATGGCACACTGGGCAACTTGCCATTTGCCTTTTGGATTCTAAATCTGTTCGATGTTCAGAAGATGTAAGCAATTGCTGTTTTAGGGTTCGAGGAGGTGGCAGGGAGAAGGAGCAACAAGAAAACCAAACCTCAGAAAGGCACTATCTTCTTTTAGCCCCATTTGTGACAAATGACTCACTCTGCCACTACACTCATTGGAGCAGGGAGAGAGAGTCATGGGGGTGTAAATACACAAGAGTTTAAAAGGACAGACTCAAGGAAGAGCTTTCTAACAGCCACTCTGACGGGATATCCATTTAGGGTGAGAAGAGTGGCTTGAAAGAGGCTCCATCTGGGCAAATATGTGATTGACTGCAACCTCTAGAACTCCTTAACCAAGACGACCTGGCACCATGAGAGGGCTTCCAGACCACCGGTGGGGCTTAGACTGGGTCCCTAGAAGCAGATCCCCAGCCACGTCATTTTGCAAGTGATTTGCCAAGGGAGTGTTGTCAAGAGGCAAACTTGTAAGGGAATGAAGGAAGAGGGAGATAAGGGGAAGAAGACAAAGCAAGGGTTTGATTCAACTGAATTCTAACCTCAGCATGATGCCCTGGGGAACTGTAGAGTGTGAGTAGCCAACACAACAGAATTCTTTCACCTTGAGAAAAAGGAGCTGCTTTATTAATCAGTCCTCAGTTGCAGACCACCCCTGAGGGGAAGGAAGCCTGTAACTACACAGGCAGGGCAATTACCCTCCAATAAAGGAAAGGTACAAATATGAACCTATAGCAGCCAACACTCAAGAGGTGGGAGGAATAGGTGGGTGCACTGTTACAGATGTGGGCAGAGCAGCAATAGCTGCTACCACACAGTGACATTTCCTAGATTGAAAGGTCAACTGGTCAGTCCTTGAACCTATATCCTTTTAGAAGAGCTATCTTCAGAAGCAGTGGCTCTTATTTAACACTAAAAAGTTTTTTGGTGGGTGGCCATGTATATTGTATTTAGAAGACATTTAAAAATTTCAACTGCTTTCTATGCATAGCAGTACTCTCTTTTAAAGTACAGAATGTGACAAATGTAGGTTTACAGTTATGAGTATGCAAAACACAGAGTTTATTCTTGTATTATTATTTGTTAATTACTGGATTATTTTCCATACAAATAACTGTAAATCTACTTTCGTACTGTAACAGGGATATTATAACCTTAGAATATTTTAAGTCCTGTTAAAAAATGTAGTAAGTAGTAAAATAGAAACAGGCCTGGAGGGCAAGCTGTGACTCCTAGCCAAATGTTAGTAAGATTGTAATCTGTAAATAACCCTTTGTGCCCAGCAGCTTTAGTCAAACAGTTTAAGTGTTATCTAGGAATGCAGATGAGG